>JAWWQZ010000335.1:0-125810 GCA_033815515.1 Cryptocheilus praepositus
ACAGATCGAAAATCGGCCGATATCGCGTTTTCGGCCCTCAGAAGCGCCGAAATCGCGTTTTCTCGCTGAGCCGAGTGGACGGTGACTCGGTATGAAAACTGCACGGAGGAGCTGTTTTATCGTTTCTACCGTGCAGTTCGACATGTAAACTGCCCAGAAACCGAATCTGCTGACAGATCGAAAATCGGCCGATATCGCGTTTTCGGCCCTCAGAAGCGCCGAAATCGCGTTTTCTCGCTGAGCCCAGTGGACGGTGACTCGGTATGAAAACTGCACGGAGGAGCTGTTTTATCGTTTCTACCGTGCAGTTCGACATGTAAACTGCCCAGAAACCGAATCTGCTGACAGATCGAAAATCGGCTGATATCGCGTTTTCGGCCCTCAGAAGCGCCGAAATCGCGTTTTCTCGCTGAGCCCAGTGGACGGTGACTCGGTATGAAAACTGCACGGAGGAGCTGTTTTATCGTTTCTACCGTGCAGTTCGACATGTAAACTGCCCAGAAACCGAATCTGCTGACAGATCGAAAATCGGCCGATATCGCGTTTTCGGCCCTCAGAAGCGCCGAAATCGCGTTTTCTCGCTGAGCCCAGTGGACGGTGACTCGGTATGAAAACTGCACGGAGGAGCTGTTTTATCGACCGTGCCGACATGTGCCCAGAAACCGAATCTGCTGAAAGATCGCAAATCGGCCGATATCGCGTTTTCGGCCCTCAGTAGTGCCGAAATCGCGTTTTCTCGCTGAGCCCAGTGGACGGTGACTCGGTATGAAAACTGCACGGAGGAGCTGTTTTATCGTTTCTACCGTGCAGTTCGACATGTAAACTGCCCAGAAACCGAATCTGCTGACAGATCGCAAATCGGCCGATATCGCGTTTTCGGCCCTCAGAAGCGCCGAAATCGCGTTTTCTCGCTGAGCCCAGTGGACGGTGACTCGGTATGAAAACTGCACGGGGGAGCTGTTTTATCCGGCCCTCAGAAGCGCCGAAATCGCGTTTTCTCGCTGAGCCCAGTGGACGGTGACTCGGTATGAAAACTGCACGGAGGAGCTGTTTTATCGTTTCTACCGTGCAGTTCGACATGTAAACTGCCCAGAAACCGAATCTGCTGACAGATCGCAAATCGGCCGATATCGCGTTTTCGGCCCTCAGAAGCGCCGAAATCGCGTTTTCTCGCTGAGCCCAGTGGACGGTGACTCGGTATGAAAACTGCACGGAGGAGCTGTTTTATCGTTTCTACCGTGCAGTTCGACATGTAAACTGCCCAGAAACCGAATCTGCTGACAGATCGCTGAAATCGGCCGATATCGCGTTTTCGGCCCTCAGAAGCGCCGAAATCGCGTTTTCTCGCTGAGCCCAGTGGACGGTGACTCGGTATGAAAACTGCACGGAGGAGCTGTTTTATCGTTTCTACCGTGCAGTTCGACATGTAAACTGCCCAGAAACCGAATCTGCTGACAGATCGAAAATCGGCCGATATCGCGTTTTCGGCCCTCAGAAGCGCCGAAATCGCGTTTTCTCGCTGAGCCCAGTGGACGGTGACTCGGTATGAAAAGTGGACGGTGACTCGGTATGAAAACTGCACGGAGGAGCTGTTTTATCGTTTCTACCGTGCAGTTCGACATGTAAACTGCCCAGAAACCGAATCTGCTGACAGATCGCAAATCGGCCGATATCGCGTTTTCGGCCCTCAGAAGCGCCGAAATCGCGTTTTCTCGCTGAGCCCAGTGGACGGTGACTCGGTATGAAAACTGCACGGAGGAGCTGTTTTATCGTTTCTACCGTGCAGTTCGACATGTAAACTGCCCAGAAACCGAATCTGCTGACAGATCGAAAATCGGCCGATATCGCGTTTTCGGCCCTCAGAAGCGCCGAAATCGCGTTTTCTCGCTGAGCCCAGTGGACGGTGACTCGGTATGAAAACTGCACGGAGGAGCTGTTTTATCGTTTCTACCGTGCAGTTCGACATGTAAACTGCCCAGAAACCGAATCTGCTGACAGATCGCAAATCGGCCGATATCGCGTTTTCGGCCCTCAGAAGCGCCGAAATCGAATCTGCTGACAGATCGCAAATCGGCCGATATCGCGTTTTCGGCCCTCAGAAGCGCCGAAATCGCGGTTTTCTCGCTGAGCCCAGTGGACGGTGACTCGGTATGAAAACTGCACGGAGGAGCTGTTTTATCGTTTCTACCGTGCAGTTCGACATGTAAACTGCCCAGAAACCGAATCTGCTGACAGATCGCAAATCGGCCGATATCGCGTTTTCGGCCCTCAGAAGCGCCGAAATCGCGTTTTCTCGCTGAGCCCAGTGGACGGTGACTCGGTATGAAAACTGCACGGAGGAGCTGTTTTATCGTTTCTACCGTGCAGTTCGACATGTAAACTGCCCAGAAACCGAATCTGCTGACAGATCGAAAATCGGCCGATATCGCGTTTTCGGCCCTCAGAAGCGCCGAAATCGCGTTTTCTCGCTGAGCCCAGTGGACGGTGACTCGGTATGAAAACTGCACGGAGGAGCTGTTTTATCGTTTCTACCGTGCAGTTCGACATGTAAACTGCCCAGAAACCGAATCTGCTGACAGATCGCAAATCGGCCGATATCGCGTTTTCGGCCCTCAGAAGCGCCGAAATCGCGTTTTCTCGCTGAGCCCAGTGGACGGTGACTAGGTATGAAAACTGCACGGAGGAGCTGTTTTATCGTTTCTACCGTGCAGTTCGACATGTAAACTGCCCAGAAACCGAATCTGCTGACAGATCGCAAATCGGCCGATATCGCGTTTTCGGCCCTCAGAAGCGCCGAAATCGCGTTTTCTCGCTGAGCCCAGTGGACGGTGACTCGGTATGAAAACTGCACGGAGGAGCTGTTTTATCGTTTCTACCGTGCAGTTCGACATGTAAACTGCCCAGAAACCGAATCTGCTGACAGATCGAAAATCGGCCGATATCGCGTTTTCGGCCCTCAGAAGCGCCGAAATCGCGTTTTCTCGCTGAGCCCAGTGGACGGTGACTCGGTATGAAAACTGCACGGAGGAGCTGTTTTATCGTTTCTACCGTGCAGTTCGACATGTAAACTGCCCAGAAACCGAATCTGCTGACAGATCGCAAATCGGCCGATATCGCGTTTTCGGCCCTCAGAAGCGCCGAAATCGCGTTTTCTCGCTGAGCCCAGTGGACGGTGACTCGGTATGAAAACTGCACGGAGGAGCTGTTTTATCGTTTCTACCGTGCAGTTCGACATGTAAACTGCCCAGAAACCGAATCTGCTGACAGATCGCAAATCGGCCGATATCGCGTTTTCGGCCCTCAGAAGCGCCGAAATCGCGTTTTCTCGCTGAGCCCAGTGGACGGTGACTCGGTATGAAAACTGCACGGAGGAGCTGTTTTATCGTTTCTACCGTGCAGTTCGACATGTAAACTGCCCAGAAACCGAATCTGCTGACAGATCGCAAATCGGCCGATATCGCGTTTTCGGCCCTCAGAAGCGCCGAAATCGCGTTTTCTCGCTGAGCCCAGTGGACGGTGACTCGGTATGAAAACTGCACGGAGGAGCTGTTTTATCGTTTCTACCGTGCAGTTCGACATGTAAACTGCCCAGAAACCGAATCTGCTGACAGATGACAGATGCTGACAGATCGAAATCGGCCGATATCGCGTTTTCGGCCCTCAGAAGCGCCGAAATCGCGTTTTCTCGCTGAGCCCAGTGGACGGTGACTCGGTATGAAAACTGCACGGAGGAGCTGTTTTATCGTTTCTACCGTGCAGTTCGACATGTAAACTGCCCAGAAACCGAATCTGCTGACAGATCGCAAATCGGCCGATATCGCGTTTTCGGCCCTCAGAAGCGCCGAAATCGCGTTTTCTCGCTGAGCCCAGTGGACGGTGACTCGGTATGAAAACTGCACGGAGGAGCTGTTTTATCGTTTCTACCGTGCAGTTCGACATGTAAACTGCCCAGAAACCGAATCTGCTGACAGATCGCAAATCGGCCGATATCGCGTTTTCGGCCCTCAGAAGCGCCGAAATCGCGTTTTCTCGCTGAGCCCAGTGGACGGTGACTCGGTATGAAAACTGCACGGAGGAGCTGTTTTATCGTTTCTACCGTGCAGTTCGACATGTAAACTGCCCAGAAACCGAATCTGCTGACAGATCGCAAATCGGCCGATATCGCGTTTTCGGCCCTCAGAAGCGCCGAAATCGCGTTTTTTCTCGCTGAGCCCAGTGGACGGTGACTCGGTATGAAAACTGCACGGAGGAGCTGTTTTATCGTTTCTACCGTGCAGTTCGACATGTAAACTGCCCAGAAACCGAATCTGCTGACAGATCGAAAATCGGCCGATATCGCGTTTTCGGCCCTCAGAAGCGCCGAAATCGCGTTTTCTCGCTGAGCCCAGTGGACGGTGACTCGGTATGAAAACTGCACGGAGGAGCTGTTTTATCGTTTCTACCGTGCAGTTCGACATGTAAACTGCCCAGAAACCGAATCTGCTGACAGATCGAAAATCGGCCGATATCGCGTTTTCGGCCCTCAGAAGCGCCGAAATCGCGTTTTCTCGCTGAGCCCAGTGGACGGTGACTCGGTATGAAAACTGCACGGAGGAGCTGTTTTATCGTTTCTACCGTGCAGTTCGACATGTATACTGCCCAGAAACCGAATCTGCTGACAGATCGCAAATCGGCCGATATCGCGTTTTCGGCCCTCAGAAGCGCCGAAATCGCGTTTTCTCGCTGAGCCCAGTGGACGGTGACTCGGTATGAAAACTGCACGGAGGAGCTGTTTTATCGTTTCTACCGTGCAGTTCGACATGTAAACTGCCCAGAAACCGAATCTGCTGACAGATCGCAAATCGGCCGATATCGCGTTTTCGGCCCTCAGAAGCGCCGAAATCGCGTTTTCTCGCTGAGCCCAGTGGACGGTGACTCGGTATGAAAACTGCACGGAGGAGCTGTTTTATCGTTTCTACCGTGCAGTTCGACATGTAAACTGCCCAGAAACCGAATCTGCTGACAGATCGCAAATCGGCCGATATCGCGTTTTCGGCCCTCAGAAGCGCCGAAATCGCGTTTTCTCGCTGAGCCCAGTGGACGGTGACTCGGTATGAAAACTGCACGGAGGAGCTGTTTTATCGTTTCTACCGTGCAGTTCGACATGTAAACTGCCCAGAAACCGAATCTGCTGACAGATCGAAAATCGGCCGATATCGCGTTTTCGGCCCTCAGAAGCGCCGAAATCGCGTTTTCTCGCTGAGCCCAGTGGACGGTGACTCGGTATGAAAACTGCACGGAGGAGCTGTTTTATCGTTTCTACCGTGCAGTTCGACATGTAAACTGCCCAGAAACCGAATCTGCTGACAGATCGCAAATCGGCCGATATCGCGTTTTCGGCCCTCAGAAGCGCCGAAATCGCGTTTTCTCGCTGAGCCCAGTGGACGGTGACTCGGTATGAAAACTGCACGGAGGAGCTGTTTTATCGTTTCTACCGTGCAGTTCGACATGTAAACTGCCCAGAAACCGAATCTGCTGACAGATCGCAAATCGGCCGATATCGCGTTTTCGGCCCTCAGAAGCGCCGAAATCGCGTTTTCTCGCTGAGCCCAGTGGACGGTGACTCGGTATGAAAACTGCACGGAGGAGCTGTTTTATCGTTTCTACCGTGCAGTTCGACATGTAAACTGCCCAGAAACCGAATCTGCTGACAGATCGAAAATCGGCCGATATCGCGTTTTCGGCCCTCAGAAGCGCCGAAATCGCGTTTTCTCGCTGAGCCCAGTGGACGGTGACTCGGTATGAAAACTGCACGGAGGAGCTGTTTTATCGTTTCTACCGTGCAGTTCGACATGTAAACTGCCCAGAAACCGAATCTGCTGACAGATCGCAAATCGGCCGATATCGCGTTTTCGGCCCTCAGAAGCGCCGAAATCGCGTTTTCTCGCTGAGCCCAGTGGACGGTGACTCGGTATGAAAACTGCACGGAGGAGCTGTTTTATCGTTTCTACCGTGCAGTTCGACATGTAAACTGCCCAGAAACCGAATCTGCTGACAGATCGCAAATCGGCCGATATCGCGTTTTCGGCCCTCAGAAGCGCCGAAATCGCGTTTTCTCGCTGAGCCCAGTGGACGGTGACTCGGTATGAAAACTGCACGGAGGAGCTGTTTTATCGTTTCTACCGTGCAGTTCGACATGTAAACTGCCCAGAAACCGAATCTGCTGACAGATCGCAAATCGGCCGATATCGCGTTTTCGGCCCTCAGAAGCGCCGAAATCGCGTTTTCTCGCTGAGCCCAGTGGACGGTGACTCGGTATGAAAACTGCACGGAGGAGCTGTTTTATCGTTTCTACCGTGCAGTTCGACATGTAAACTGCCCAGAAACCGAATCTGCTGACAGATCGAAAATCGGCCGATATCGCGTTTTCGGCCCTCAGAAGCGCCGAAATCGCGTTTTCTCGCTGAGCCCAGTGGACGGTGACTCGGTATGAAAACTGCACGGAGGAGCTGTTTTATCGTTTCTACCGTGCAGTTCGACATGTAAACTGCCCAGAAACCGAATCTGCTGACAGATCGCAAATCGGCCGATATCGCGTTTTCGGCCCTCAGAAGCGCCGAAATCGCGTTTTCTCGCTGAGCCCAGTGGACGGTGACTCGGTATGAAAACTGCACGGAGGAGCTGTTTTATCGTTTCTACCGTGCAGTTCGACATGTAAACTGCCCAGAAACCGAATCTGCTGACAGATCGCAAATCGGCCGATATCGCGTTTTCGGCCCTCAGAAGCGCCGAAATCGCGTTTTCTCGCTGAGCCCAGTGGACGGTGACTCGGTATGAAAACTGCACGGAGGAGCTGTTTTATCGTTTCTACCGTGCAGTTCGACATGTAAACTGCCCAGAAACCGAATCTGCTGACAGATCGCAAATCGGCCGATATCGCGTTTACGGCCCTCAGAAGCGCCGAAAATCGGCCGATATCGCGTTTTCGGCCCTCAGAAGCGCCGAAATCGCGTTTTCGCTGAGCCCAGTGGACGGTGACTCGGTATGAAAACTGCACGGAGGAGCTGTTTTATCGTTTCTACCGTGCAGTTCGACATGTAAACTGCCCAGAAACCGAATCTGCTGACAGATCGCAAATCGGCCGATATCGCGTTTTCGGCCCTCAGAAGCGCCGAAATCGCGTTTTCTCGCTGAGCCCAGTGGACGGTGACTCGGTATGAAAACTGCACGGAGGAGCTGTTTTATCGTTTCTACCGTGCAGTTCGACATGTAAACTGCCCAGAAACCGAATCTGCTGACAGATCGATAATCGGCCGATATCGCGTTTTCGGCCCTCAGAATCGCCGAAATCGCGTTTTCTCGCTGACGGTGACTCGGTATGAGTGGACGGTGACTCGGTATGAAAACTGCACGGAGGAGCTGTTTTATCGTTTCTACCGTGCAGTTCGACATGTAAACTGCCCAGAAACCGAATCTGCTGACAGATCGCAAATCGGCCGATATCGCGTTTTCGGCCCTCAGAAGCGCCGAAATCGCGTTTTCTCGCTGAGCCCAGTGGACGGTGACTCGGTATGAAAACTGCACGGAGGAGCTGTTTTATCGTTTCTACCGTGCAGTTCGACATGTAAACTGCCCAGAAACCGAATCTGCTGACAGATCGAAAATCGGCCGATATCGCGTTTTCGGCCCTCAGAAGCGCCGAAATCGCGTTTTCTCGCTGAGCCCAGTGGACGGTGACTCGGTATGAAAACTGCACGGAGGAGCTGTTTTATCGTTTGAACCGTGCAGTTCGACATGTAAACTGCCCAGAAACCGAATCTGCTGACAGATCGAAAATCGGCCGATATCGCGTTTTCGGCCCTCAGAAGCGCCGAAATCGCGTTTTCTCGCTGAGCCCAGTGGACGTGACTCGGTATGAAAACTGCACGGAGGAGCTGTTTTATCGTTTCTACCGTGCAGTTCGACAAACTGCACGGAGGAGCTGTTTTATCGTTTCTACCGTGCAGTTCGACATGTAAACTGCCCAGAAACCGAATCTGCTGACAGATCGAAAATCGGCCGATATCGCGTTTTCGGCCCTCAGAAGCGCCGAAATCGCGTTTTCTCGCTGAGCCCAGTGGACGGTGACTCGGTATGAAAACTGCACGGAGGAGCTGTTTTATCGTTTCTACCGTGCAGTTCGACATGTAAACTGCCCAGAAACCGAATCTGCTGACAGATCGCAAATCGGCCGATATCGCGTTTTCGGCCCTCAGAAGCGCCGAAATCGCGTTTTCTCGCTGAGCCCAGTGGACGGTGACTCGGTATGAAAACTGCACGGAGGAGCTGTTTTATCGTTTCGACCGTGCAGTTCGACATGTAAACTGCCCAGAAACCGAATCTGCTGACAGATCGAAAATCGGCCGATATCGCGTTTTCGGCCCTCAGGAGCGCCGAAATCGCGTTTTCTCGAAATCGCGTTTTCTCGCGCTGAGCCCAGTGGACGGTGACTCGGTATGAAAACTGCACGGAGGAGCTGTTTTATCGTTTCTACCGTGCAGTTCGACATGTAAACTGCCCAGAAACCGAATCTGCTGACAGATCGCAAATCGGCCGATATCGCGTTTTCGGCCCTCAGAAGCGCCGAAATCGCGTTTTCTCGCTGAGCCCAGTGGACGGTGACTCGGTATGAAAACTGCACGGAGGAGCTGTTTTATCGTTTCTACCGTGCAGTTCGACATGTAAACTGCCCAGAAACCGAATCTGCTGACAGATCGAAAATCGGCCGATATCGCGTTTTCGGCCCTCAGAAGCGCCGAAATCGCGTTTTCTCGCTGAGCCCAGTGGACGGTGACTCGGTATGAAAACTGCACGGAGGAGCTGTTTTATCGTTTCTACCGTGCAGTTCGACATGTAAACTGCCCAGAAACCGAATCTGCTGACAGATCGCAAATCGGCCGATATCGCGTTTTCGGCCCTCAGAAGCGCCGAAATCGCGTTTTCTCGCTGAGCCCAGTGGACGGTGACTCGGTATGAAAACTGCACGGAGGAGCTGTTTTATCGTTTCTACCGTGCAGTTCGACATGTAAACTGCCCAGAAACCGAATCTGCTGACAGATCGCAAATCGGCCGATATCGCGTTTTCGGCCCTCAGAAGCGCCGAAATCGCGTTTTCTCGCTGAGCCCAGTGGACGGTGACTCGGTATGAAAACTGCACGGAGGAGCTGTTTTATCGTTTCTACCGTGCAGTTCGACATGTAAACTGCCCAGAAACCGAATCTGCTGACAGATCGAAAATCGGCCGATATCGCGTTTTCGGCCCTCAGAAGCGCCGAAATCGCGTTTTCTCGCTGAGCCCAGTGGACGGTGACTCGGTATGAAAACTGCACGGAGGAGCTGTTTTATCGTTTCTACCGTGCAGTTCGACATGTAAACTGCCCAGAAACCGAATCTGCTGACAGATCGCAAATCGGCCGATATCGCGTTTTCGGCCCTAGAAGCGCCGAAATCGCGTTTTCTCGCTGAGCCCAGTGGACGGTGACTCGGTATGAAAACTGCACGGAGGAGCTGTTTTATCGTTTCTACCGTGCAGTTCGACATGTAAACTGCCCAGAAACCGAATCTGCTGACAGATCGCAAATCGGCCGATATCGCGTTTTCGGCCCTCAGAAGCGCCGAAATCGCGTTTTCTCGCTGAGCCCAGTGGACGGTGACTCGGTATGAAAACTGCACGGAGGAGCTGTTTTATCGTTTCTACCGTGCAGTTCGACATGTAAACTGCCCAGAAACCGAATCTGCTGACAGATCGCAAATCGGCCGATATCGCGTTTTCGGCCCTCAGAAGCGCCGAAATCGCGTTTTCTCGCTGAGCCCAGTGGACGGTGACTCGGTATGAAAACTGCACGGAGGAGCTGTTTTATCGTTTCTACCGTGCAGTTCGACATGTAAACTGCCCAGAAACCGAATCTGCTGACAGATCGAAAATCGGCCGATATCGCGTTTTCGGCCCTCAGAAGCGCCGAAATCGCGTTTTCTCGCTGAGCCCAGTGGACGGTGACTCGGTATGAAAACTGCACGGAGGAGCTGTTTTATCGTTTCTACCGTGCAGTTCGACATGTAAACTGCCCAGAAACCGAATCTGCTGACAGATCGCAAATCGGCCGATATCGCGTTTTCGGCCCTCAGAAGCGCCGAAATCGCGTTTTCTCGCTGAGCCCAGTGGACGGTGACTCGGTATGAAAACTGCACGGAGGAGCTGTTTTATCGTTTCTACCGTGCAGTTCGACATGTAAACTGCCCAGAAACCGAATCTGCTGACAGATCGCAAATCGGCCGATATCGCGTTTTCGGCCCTCAGAAGCGCCGAAATCGCGTTTTCTCGCTGAGCCCAGTGGACGGTGACTCGGTATGAAAACTGCACGGAGGAGCTGTTTTATCGTTTCTACCGTGCAGTTCGACATGTAAACTGCCCAGAAACCGAATCTGCTGACAGATCGAAAATCGGCCGATATCGCGTTTTCGGCCCTCAGAAGCGCCGAAATCGCGTTTTCTCGCTGAGCCCAGTGGACGGTGACTCGGTATGAAAACTGCACGGAGGAGCTGTTTTATCGTTTCTACCGTGCAGTTCGACATGTAAACTGCCCAGAAACCGAATCTGCTGACAGATCGCAAATCGGCCGATATCGCGTTTTCGGCCCTCAGAAGCGCCGAAATCGCGTTTTCTCGCTGAGCCCAGTGGACGGTGACTCGGTATGAAAACTGCACGGAGGAGCTGTTTTATCGTTTCTACCGTGCAGTTCGACATGTAAACTGCCCAGAAACCGAATCTGCTGACAGATCGAAAATCGGCCGATATCGCGTTTTCGGCCCTCAGAAGCGCCGAAATCGCGTTTTCTCGCTGAGCCCAGTGGACGGTGACTCGGTATGAAAACTGCACGGAGGAGCTGTTTTATCGTTTCTACCGTGCAGTTCGACATGTAAACTGCCCAGAAACCGAATCTGCTGACAGATCGAAAATCGGCCGATATCGCGTTTTCGGCCCTCAGAAGCGCCGAAATCGCGTTTTCTCGCTGAGCCCAGTGGACGGTGACTCGGTATGAAAACTGCACGGAGGAGCTGTTTTATCGTTTCTACCGTGCAGTTCGACATGTAAACTGCCCAGAAACCGAATCTGCTGACAGATCGCAAATCGGCCGATATCGCGTTTTCGGCCCTCAGAAGCGCCGAAATCGCGTTTTCTCGCTGAGCCCAGTGGACGGTGACTCGGTATGAAAACTGCACGGAGGAGCTGTTTTATCGTTTCTACCGTGCAGTTCGACATGTAAACTGCCCAGAAACCGAATCTGCTGACAGATCGAAAATCGGCCGATATCGCGTTTTCGGCCCTCAGAAGCGCCGAAATCGCGTTTTCTCGCTGAGCCCAGTGGACGGTGACTCGGTATGAAAACTGCACGGAGGAGCTGTTTTATCGTTTCTACCGTGCAGTTCGACATGTAAAACCCAGAAACCGAATCTGCTGACAGATCGCAAATCGGCCGATATCGCGTTTTCGGCCCTCAGAAGCGCCGAAATCGCGTTTTCTCGCTGAGCCCAGTGGACGGTGACTCGGTATGAAAACTGCACGGAGGAGCTGTTTTATCGTTTCTACCGTGCAGTTCGACATGTAAACTGCCCAGAAACCGAATCTGCTGACAGATCGAAAATCGGCCGATATCGCGTTTTCGGCCCTCAGAAGCGCCGAAATCGCGTTTTCTCGCTGAGCCCAGTGGACGGTGACTCGGTATGAAAACTGCACGGAGGAGCTGTTTTATCGTTTCTACCGTGCAGTTCGACATGTAAACTGCCCA
This sequence comes from Cryptocheilus praepositus, assembly GCA_033815515.1. Taxonomy (NCBI): domain Eukaryota; kingdom Metazoa; phylum Arthropoda; class Insecta; order Hymenoptera; family Pompilidae; genus Cryptocheilus; species Cryptocheilus praepositus. The sequence goes on from JAWWQZ010000335.1 coordinate 11,805, forward strand.
GAAACCGAATCTGCTGACAGATCGCAAATCGGCCGATATCGCGTTTTCGGCCCTCAGAAGCGCCGAAATCGCGTTTTCTCGCTGAGCCCAGTGGACGGTGACTCGGTATGAAAACTGCACGGAGGAGCTGTTTTATCGTTTCTACCGGCAGTTCGACATGTAAACTGCCCAGAAACCGAATCTGCTGACAGATCGAAAATCGGCCGATATCGCGTTTTCGGCCCTCAGAAGCGCCGAAATCGCGTTTTCTCGCTGAGCCCAGTGGACGGTGACTCGGTATGAAAACTGCACGGAGGAGCTGTTTTATCGTTTCTACCGTGCAGTTCGACATGTAAACTGCCCAGAAACCGAATCTGCTGACAGATCGCAAATCGGCCGATATCGCGTTTTCGGCCCTCAGAAGCGCCGAAATCGCGTTTTCTCGCTGAGCCCAGTGGACGGTGACTCGGTATGAAAACTGCACGGAGGAGCTGTTTTATCGTTTCTACCGTGCAGTTCGACATGTAAACTGCCCAGAAACCGAATCTGCTGACAGATCGCAAATCGGCCGATATCGCGTTTTCGGCCCTCAGAAGCGCCGAAATCGCGTTTTCTCGCTGAGCCCAGTGGACGGTGACTCGGTATGAAAACTGCACGGAGGAGCTGTTTTATCGTTTCTACCGTGCAGTTCGACATGTAAACTGCCCAGAAACCGAATCTGCTGACAGATCGCAAATCGGCCGATATCGCGTTTTCGGCCCTCAGAAGCGCCGAAATCGCGTTTTCTCGCTGAGCCCAGTGGACGGTGACTCGGTATGAAAACTGCACGGAGGAGCTGTTTTATCGTTTCTACCGTGCAGTTCGACATGTAAACTGCCCAGAAACCGAATCTGCTGACAGATCGCAAATCGGCCGATATCGCGTTTTCGGCCCTCAGAAGCGCCGAAATCGCGTTTTCTCGCTGAGCCCAGTGGACGGTGACTCGGTATGAAAACTGCACGGAGGAGCTGTTTTATCGTTTCTACCGTGCAGTTCGACATGTAAACTGCCCAGAAACCGAATCTGCTGACAGATCGCAAATCGGCCGATATCGCGTTTTCGGCCCTCAGAAGCGCCGAAATCGCGTTTTCTCGCTGAGCCCAGTGGACGGTGACTCGGTATGAAAACTGCACGGAGGAGCTGTTTTATCGTTTCTACCGTGCAGTTCGACATGTAAACTGCCCAGAAACCGAATCTGCTGACAGATCGCAAATCGGCCGATATCGCGTTTTCGGCCCTCAGAAGCGCCGAAATCGCGTTTTCTCGCTGAGCCCAGTGGACGGTGACTCGGTATGAAAACTGCACGGAGGAGCTGTTTTATCGTTTCTACCGTGCAGTTCGACATGTAAACTGCCCAGAAACCGAATCTGCTGACAGATCGAAAATCGGCCGATATCGCGTTTTCGGCCCTCAGAAGCGCCGAAATCGCGTTTTCTCGCTGAGCCCAGTGGACGGTGACTCGGTATGAAAACTGCACGGAGGAGCTGTTTTATCGTTTCTACCGTGCAGTTCGACATGTAAACTGCCCAGAAACCGCCGATATCGCGTTTTCGGCCCTCAGAAGCGCCGAAATCGCGTTTTCTCGCTGAGCCCAGTGGACGGTGACTCGGTATGAAAACCGGAGGAGCTGTTTTATCGTTTCTACCGTGCAGTTCGACATGTAAACTGCCCAGAAACCGAATCTGCTGACAGATCGCAAATCGGCCGATATCGCGTTTTCGGCCCTCAGAAGCGCCGAAATCGCGTTTTCTCGCTGAGCCCAGTGGACGGTGACTCGGTATGAAAACTGCACGGAGGAGCTGTTTTATCGTTTCTACCGTGCAGTTCGACATGTAAACTGCCCAGAAACCGAATCTGCTGACAGATCGCAAATCGGCCGATATCGCGTTTTCGGCCCTCAGAAGCGCCGAAATCGCGTTTTCTCGCTGAGCCCAGTGGACGGTGACTCGGTATGAAAACTGCACGGAGGAGCTGTTTTATCGTTTCTACCGTGCAGTTCGACATGTAAACTGCCCAGAAACCGAATCTGCTGACAGATCGCAAATCGGCCGATATCGCGTTTTCGGCCCTCAGAAGCGCCGAAATCGCGTTTTCTCGCTGAGCCCAGTGGACGGTGACTCGGTATGAAAACTGCACGGAGGAGCTGTTTTATCGTTTCTACCGTGCAGTTCGACATGTAAACTGCCCAGAAACCGAATCTGCTGACAGATCGCAAATCGGCCGATATCGCGTTTTCGGCCCTCAGAAGCGCCGAAATCGCGTTTTCTCGCTGAGCCCAGTGGACGGTGACTCGGTATGAAAACTGCACGGAGGAGCTGTTTTATCGTTTCTACCGTGCAGTTCGACATGTAAACTGCCCAGAAACCGAATCTGCTGACAGATCGCAAATCGGCCGATATCGCGTTTTCGGCCCTCAGAAGCGCCGAAATCGCGTTTTCTCGCTGAGCCCAGTGGACGGTGACTCGGTATGAAAACTGCACGGAGGAGCTGTTTTATCGTTTCTACCGTGCAGTTCGACATGTAAACTGCCCAGAAACCGAATCTGCTGACAGATCGAAAATCGGCCGATATCGCGTTTTCGGCCCTCAGAAGCGCCGAAATCGCGTTTTCTCGCTGAGCCCAGTGGACGGTGACTCGGTATGAAAACTGCACGGAGGAGCTGTTTTATCGTTTCTACCGTGCAGTTCGACATGTAAACTGCCCAGAAACCGAATCTGCTGACAGATCGCAAATCGGCCGATATCGCGTTTTCGGCCCTCAGAAGCGCCGAAATCGCGTTTTCTCGCTGAGCCCAGTGGACGGTGACTCGGTATGAAAACTGCACGGAGGAGCTGTTTTATCGTTTCTACCGTGCAGTTCGACATGTAAACTGCCCAGAAACCGAATCTGCTGACAGATCGCAAATCGGCCGATATCGCGTTTTCGGCCCTCAGAAGCGCCGAAATCGCGTTTTCTCGCTGAGCCCAGTGGACGGTGACTCGGTATGAAAACTGCACGGAGGAGCTGTTTTATCGTTTCTACCGTGCAGTTCGACATGTAAACTGCCCAGAAACCGAATCTGCTGACAGATCGCAAATCGGCCGATATCGCGTTTTCGGCCCTCAGAAGCGCCGAAATCGCGTCGGCCCTCAGAAGCGCCGAAACTCTCGCTGAGCCCAGTGGACGGTGACTCGGTATGAAAACTGCACGGAGGAGCTGTTTTATCGTTTCTACCGTGCAGTTCGACATGTAAACTGCCCAGAAACCGAATCTGCTGACAGATCGCAAATCGGCCGATATCGCGTTTTCGGCCCTCAGAAGCGCCGAAATCGCGTTTTCTCGCTGAGCCCAGTGGACGGTGACTCGGTATGAAAACTGCACGGAGGAGCTGTTTTATCGTTTCTACCGTGCAGTTCGACATGTAAACTGCCCAGAAACCGAATCTGCTGACAGATCGCAAATCGGCCGATATCGCGTTTTCGGCCCTCAGAAGCGCCGAAATCGCGTTTTCTCGCTGAGCCCAGTGGACGGTGACTCGGTATGAAAACTGCACGGAGGAGCTGTTTTATCGTTTCTACCGTGCAGTTCGACATGTAAACTGCCCAGAAACCGAATCTGCTGACAGATCGCAAATCGGCCGATATCGCGTTTTCGGCCCTCAGAAGCGAAATCGCGCCGAAATCGCGTTTTCTCGCTGAGCCCAGTGGACGGTGACTCGGTATGAAAACTGCACGGAGGAGCTGTTTTATCGTTTCTACCGTGCAGTTCGACATGTAAACTGCCCAGAAACCGAATCTGCTGACAGATCGCAAATCGGCCGATATCGCGTTTTCGGCCCTCAGAAGCGCCGAAATCGCGTTTTCTCGCTGAGCCCAGTGGACGGTGACTCGGTATGAAAACTGCACGGAGGAGCTGTTTTATCGTTTCTACCGTGCAGTTCGACATGTAAACTGCCCAGAAACCGAATCTGCTGACAGATCGAAAATCGGCCGATATCGCGTTTTCGGCCCTCAGAAGCGCCGAAATCGCGTTTTCTCGCTGAGCCCAGTGGACGGTGACTCGGTATGAAAACTGCACGGAGGAGCTGTTTTATCGTTTCTACCGTGCAGTTCGACATGTAAACTGCCCAGAAACCGAATCTGCTGACAGATCGCAAATCGGCCGATATCGCGTTCTCGGCCCTCAGAAGCGCCGAAATCGCGTTTTCTCGCTGAGCCCAGTGGACGGTGACTCGGTATGAAAACTGCACGGAGGAGCTGTTTTATCGTTTCTACCGTGCAGTTCGACATGTAAACTGCCCAGAAACCGAATCTGCTGACAGATCGCAAATCGGCCGATATCGCGTTTTCGGCCCTCAGAAGCGCCGAAATCGCGTTTTCTCGCTGAGCCCAGTGGACGGTGACTCGGTATGAAAACTGCACGGAGGAGCTGTTTTATCGTTTCTACCGTGCAGTTCGACATGTAAACTGCCCAGAAACCGAATCTGCTGACAGATCGCAAATCGGCCGATATCGCGTTTTCGGCCCTCAGAAGCGCCGAAATCGCGTTTTCTCGCTGAGCCCAGTGGACGGTGACTCGGTATGAAAACTGCACGGAGGAGCTGTTTTATCGTTTCTACCGTGCAGTTCGACATGTAAACTGCCCAGAAACCGAATCTGCTGACAGATCGAAAATAGGCCGATATCGCGTTTTCGGCCCTCAGAAGCGCCGAAATCGCGTTTTCTCGCTGAGCCCAGTGGACGGTGACTCGGTATGAAAACTGCACGGAGGAGCTGTTTTATCGTTTCTACCGTGCAGTTCGACATGTAAACTGCCCAGAAACCGAATCTGCTGACAGATCGCAAATCGGCCGATATCGCGTTTTCGGCCCTCAGAAGCGCCGAAATCGCGTTTTCTCGCTGAGCCCAGTGGACGGTGACTCGGTATGAAAACTGCACGGAGGAGCTGTTTTATCGTTTCTACCGTGCAGTTCGACATGTAAACTGCCCAGAAACCGAATCTGCTGACAGATCGCAAATCGGCCGATATCGCGTTTTCGGCCCTCAGAAGCGCCGAAATCGCGTTTTCTCGCTGAGCCCAGTGGACGGTGACTCGGTATGAAAACTGCACGGAGGAGCTGTTTTATCGTTTCTACCGTGCAGTTCGACATGTAAACTGCCCAGAAACCGAATCTGCTGACAGATCGCAAATCGGCCGATATCGCGTTTTCGGCCCTCAGAAGCGCCGAAATCGCGTTTTCTCGCTGAGCCCAGTGGACGGTGACTCGGTATGAAAACTGCACGGAGGAGCTGTTTTATCGTTTCTACCGTGCAGTTCGACATGTAAACTGCCCAGAAACCGAATCTGCTGACAGATCGCAAATCGGCCGATATCGCGTTTTCGGCCCTCAGAAGCGCCGAAATCGCGTTTTCTCGCTGAGCCCAGTGGACGGTGACTCGGTATGAAAACTGCACGGAGGAGCTGTTTTATCGTTTCTACCGTGCAGTTCGACATGTAAACTGCCCAGAAACCGAATCTGCTGACAGATCGAAAATCGGCCGATATCGCGTTTTCGGCCCTCAGAAGCGCCGAAATCGCGTTTTCTCGCTGAGCCCAGTGGACGGTGACTCGGTATGAAAACTGCACGGAGGAGCTGTTTTATCGTTTCTACCGTGCAGTTCGACATGTAAACTGCCCAGAAACCGAATCTGCTGAGTTCGACATGTAAACTGCCCAGAAACCGAATCGATCGCAAATCGGCCGATATCGCGTTTTCGGCCCTCAGAAGCGCCGAAATCGCGTTTTCTCGCTGAGCCCAGTGGACGGTGACTCGGTATGAAAACTGCACGGAGGAGCTGTTTTATCGTTTCTACCGTGCAGTTCGACATGTAAACTGCCCAGAAACCGAATCTGCTGACAGATCGCAAATCGGCCGATATCGCGTTTTCGGCCCTCAGAAGCGCCGAAATCGCGTTTTCTCGCTGAGCCCAGTGGACGGTGACTCGGTATGAAAACTGCACGGAGGAGCTGTTTTATCGTTTCTACCGTGCAGTTCGACATGTAAACTGCCCAGAAACCGAATCTGCTGACAGATCGAAAATCGGCCGATATCGCGTTTTCGGCCCTCAGAAGCGCCGAAATCGCGTTTTCTCGCTGAGCCCAGTGGACGGTGACTCGGTATGAAAACTGCACGGAGGAGCTGTTTTATCGTTTCTACCGTGCAGTTCGACATGTAAACTGCCCAGAAACCGAATCTGCTGACAGATCGCAAATCGGCCGATATCGCGTTTTCGGCCCTCAGAAGCGCCGAAATCGCGTTTTCTCGCTGAGCCCAGTGGACGGTGACTCGGTATGAAAACTGCACGGAGGAGCTGTTTTATCGTTTCTACCGTGCAGTTCGACATGTAAACTGCCCAGAAACCGAATCTGCTGACAGATCGCAAATCGGCCGATATCGCGTTTTCGGCCCTCAGAAGCGCCGAAATCGCGTTTTCTCGCTGAGCCCAGTGGACGGTGACTCGGTATGAAAACTGCACGGAGGAGCTGTTTTATCGTTTCTACCGTGCAGTTCGACATGTAAACTGCCCAGAAACCGAATCTGCTGACAGATCGCAAATCGGCCGATATCGCGTTTTCGGCCCTCAGAAGCGCCGAAATCGCGTTTTCTCGCTGAGCCCAGTGGACGGTGACTCGGTATGAAAACTGCACGGAGGAGCTGTTTTATCGTTTCTACCGTGCAGTTCGACATGTAAACTGCCCAGAAACCGAATCTGCTGACAGATCGCAAATCGGCCGATATCGCGTTTTCGGCCCTCAGAAGCGCCGAAATCGCGTTTTCTCGCTGAGCCCAGTGGACGGTGACTCGGTATGAAAACTGCACGGAGGAGCTGTTTTATCGTTTCTACCGTGCAGTTCGACATGTAAACTGCCCAGAAACCGAATCTGCTGACAGATCGCAAATCGGCCGATATCGCGTTTTCGGCCCTCAGAAGCGCCGAAATCGCGTTTTCTCGCTGAGCCCAGTGGACGGTGACTCGGTATGAAAACTGCACGGAGGAGCTGTTTTATCGTTTCTACCGTGCAGTTCGACATGTAAACTGCCCAGAAACCGAATCTGCTGACAGATCGAAAATCGGCCGATATCGCGTTTTCGGCCCTCAGAAGCGCCGAAATCGCGTTTTCTCGCTGAGCCCAGTGGACGGTGACTCGGTATGAAAACTGCACGGAGGAGCTGTTTTATCGTTTCTACCGTGCAGTTCGACATGTAAACTGCCCAGAAACCGAATCTGCTGACAGATCGAAAATCGGCCGATATCGCGTTTTCGGCCCTCAGAAGCGCCGAAATCGCGTTTTCTCGCTGAGCCCAGTGGACGGTGACTCGGTATGAAAACTGCACGGAGGAGCTGTTTTATCGTTTCTACCGTGCAGTTCGACATGTAAACTGCCCAGAAACCGAATCTGCTGACAGATCGAAAATCGGCCGATATCGCGTTTTCGGCCCTCGCATCGTTCGACATGTAAACTGCCCAGAAACCGAAGCCAGATCGAAGATCTCAGAAGCGCCGAAATCGCGTTTTCTCGCTGAGCCCAGTGGACGGTGACTCGGTATGAAAACTGCACGGAGGAGCTGTTTTATCGTTTCTACCGTGCAGTTCGACATGTAAACTGCCCAGAAACCGAATCTGCTGACAGATCGCAAATCGGCCGATATCGCGTTTTCGGCCCTCAGAAGCGCCGAAATCGCGTTTTCTCGCTGAGCCCAGTGGACGGTGACTCGGTATGAAAACTGCACGGAGGAGCTGTTTTATCGTTTCTACCGTGCAGTTCGACATGTAAACTGCCCAGAAACCGAATCTGCTGACAGATCGCAAATCGGCCGATATCGCGTTTTCGGCCCTCAGAAGCGCCGAAATCGCGTTTTCTCGCTGAGCCCAGTGGACGGTGACTCGGTATGAAAACTGCACGGAGGAGCTGTTTTATCGTTTCTACCGTGCAGTTCGACATGTAAACTGCCCAGAAACCGAATCTGCTGACAGATCGAAAATCGGCCGATATCGCGTTTTCGGCCCTCAGAAGCGCCGAAATCGCGTTTTCTCGCTGAGCCCAGTGGACGGTGACTCGGTATGAAAACTGCACGGAGGAGCTGTTTTATCGTTTCTACCGTGCAGTTCGACATGTAAACTGCCCAGAAACCGAATCTGCTGACAGATCGCAAATCGGCCGATATCGCGTTTTCGGCCCTCAGAAGCGCCGAAATCGCGTTTTCTCGCTGAGCCCAGTGGACGGTGACTCGGTATGAAAACTGCACGGAGGAGCTGTTTTATCGTTTCTACCGTGCAGTTCGACATGTAAACTGCCCAGAAACCGAATCTGCTGACAGATCGCAAATCGGCCGATATCGCGTTTTCGGCCCTCAGAAGCGCCGAAATCGCGTTTTCTCGCTGAGCCCAGTGGACGGTGACTCGGTATGAAAACTGCACGGAGGAGCGGTTTTATCGTTTCTACCGTGCAGTACGACATGTAAACTGCCCAGAAACCGAATCTGCTGACAGATCGAAAATCGGCCGATATCGCGTTTTCGGCCCTCAGAAGCGCCGAAATCGCGTTTTCTCGCTGAGCCCAGTGGACGGTGACTCGGTATGAAAACTGCACGGAGGAGCTGTTTTATCGTTTCTACCGTGCAGTTCGACATGTAAACTGCCCAGAAACCGAATCTGCTGACAGATCGCAAATCGGCCGATATCGCGTTTTCGGCCCTCAGAAGCGCCGAAATCGCGTTTTCTCGCTGAGCCCAGTGGACGGTGACTCGGTATGAAAACTGCACGGAGGAGCTGTTTTATCGTTTCTACCGTGCAGTTCGACATGTAAACTGCCCAGAAACCGAATCTGCTGACAGATCGCAAATCGGCCGATATCGCGTTTTCGGCCCTCAGAAGCGCCGAAATCGCGTTTTCTCGCTGAGCCCAGTGGACGGTGACTCGGTATGAAAACTGCACGGAGGAGACCGCTGTTTTATCGTTTCTACCGCAGTCGACATGTAAACTCGGCCCTCAGAAGCGCCGAAATCGCGTTTTCTCGCTGAGCCCAGTGGACGGTGACTCGGTATGAAAACTGCACGGAGGAGCTGTTTTATCGTTTCTACCGTGCAGTTCGACATGTAAACTGCCCAGAAACCGAATCTGCTGACAGATCGCAAATCGGCCGATATCGCGTTTTCGGCCCTCAGAAGCGCCGAAATCGCGTTTTCTCGCTGAGCCCAGTGGACGGTGACTCGGTATGAAAACTGCACGGAGGAGCTGTTTTATCGTTTCTACCGTGCAGTTCGACATGTAAACTGCCCAGAAACCGAATCTGCTGACAGATCGCAAATCGGCCGATATCGCGTTTTCGGCCCTCAGAAGCGCCGAAATCGCGTTTTCTCGCTGAGCCCAGTGGACGGTGACTCGGTATGAAAACTGCACGGAGGAGCTGTTTTATCGTTTCTACCGTGCAGTTCGACATGTAAACTGCACAGAAACCGAATAAGCAGACAGATCGCAAAACTGCCGATATCGCGTTTTCGGCCCTCAGAAGCGCCGAAATCGCGTTTTCTCGCTGAGCCCAGTGGACGGTGACTCGGTATGAAAACTGCACGGAGGAGCTGTTTTATCGTTTCTACCGTGCAGTTCGACATGTAAACTGCCCAGAAACCGAATCTGCTGACAGATCGCAAATCGGCCGATATCGCGTTTTCGGCCCTCAGAAGCGCCGAAATCGCGTTTTCTCGCTGAGCCCAGTGGACGGTGACTCGGTATGAAAACTGCACGGAGGAGCTGTTTTATCGTTTCTACCGTGCAGTTCGACATGTAAACTGCCCAGAAACCGAATCTGCTGACAGATCGAAAATCGGCCGATATCGCGTTTTCGGCCCTCAGAAGCGCCGAAATCGCGTTTTCTCGCTGAGCCCAGTGGACGGTGACTCGGTATGAAAACTGCACGGAGGAGCTGTTTTATCGTTTCTACCGTGCAGTTCGACATGTAAACTGCCCAGAAACCGAATCTGCTGACAGATCGCAAATCGGCCGATATCGCGTTTTCGGCCCTCAGAAGCGCCGAAATCGCGTTTTCTCGCTGAGCCCAGTGGACGGTGACTCGGTATGAAAACTGCACGGAGGAGTTGTTTTATCGTTTCTACCGTGCAGTTCGACATGTAAACTGCCCAGAAACCGGATCTGCTGACAGATCGCAAATCGGCCGATATCGCGTTTTCGGCCCTCAGGCGCGCCGAAATCGCGTTTTCTCGCTGAGCCGAGTGGACGGTGACTCGGTATGAAAACTGCACGGAAGAGCTGTTTTATCGTTTCTACCGTGCAGTTCGACATGTAAACTGCCCAGAAGCCGAATCTGCTGACAGATCGCAAATCGGCCGATATCGCGTTTTCGGCCCCGAAAGCGCCGAAATCGCGTTTTCTCGCTGAGCCGAGTGGACGGTGACTCGGTATGAAAACTCCCCGGAGGAGCTGTTTTATCGTTTCTACCGTGCAGTTCGACATGTAAACTGCCCAGAAACCGAATCTGCTGACAGATCGAAAATCGGCCGATATCGCGTTTTCGGCCCTCAAAGCGCCGAAATCGCGTTTTCTCGCTGAGCCCAGTGGATGGTGACTCGGTATGAAAACTGCACGGAGGAGCTGTTTTATCGTTTCTACCGTGCAGTTCGACATGTAAACTGCCCAGAAACCGAATCTGCTGACAGATCGAAAATCGGCCGATATCGCGTTTTCGGCCCTCAGGAGTGCCGAAATCGCGTTTTCTCGCTGAGCCGAGTGGACGGTGACTCGGTATGAAAACTGCACGGAGGAGCTGTTTTATCGTTTCTACCGTGCAGTTCGACATGTACACTGCCCAGAAACCGAATCTACTGACAGATCGAAAATCGGCCGATATCGCGTTTTCGGCCCTCAGAAGCGCCGAAATCGCGTTTTCTCTCTGAGCCCAGTGGACGGTGACTCGGTATGAAAACTGCACGGAGGAGCTGTTTTATCGTTTCTACCGTGCAGTTCGACATGTAAACTGCCCAGAAACCGAATCTGCTGACAGATCGCAGAAACCGAATCTGCCGACAGATCGCAAATCGGCCGATATCGCGTTTTCGGCCCTCAGAAGCGCCGAAATCGCGTTTTCTCGCTGAGCCCAGTGGACGGTGACTCGGTATGAAAACTGCACGGAGGAGCTGTTTTATCGTTTCTACCGTGCAGTTCGACATGTAAACTGCCCAGAAACCGAATCTGCTGACAGATCGAAAATCGGCCGATATCGCGTTTTCGGCGTCAGGATCGAAAATCGGCCGATATCGCGTTTTCGGCCCTCAGAAGCGCCGAAATCGCGTTTTCTCGCTGAGCCCAGTGGACGGTGACTCGGTATGAAAACTGCACGGAGGAGCTGTTTTATCGTTTCTACCGGCAGTTCGACATGTAATCTGCCCTGAAACCGAATCTGCTGACAGATCGCAAATTGGCCGATATCGCGTTTTCGGCCCTCAGAAGCGCCGAAGTCGCGTTTTCTCGCTGAGCCGAGTGGACGGTGACTCGGTATGAAAACTGCACGGAGGAGCTGTTTATCGTTTCTACCGTGCAGTTCGACATGTAAACTGCCCAGAAACCGAATCTGCTGACAGATCGCAAATCGGCCGATATCGCGTTTTCGGCCCTCAGAAGCGCCGAAATCGCGTTTTCTCGCTGAGCCAGTGGACGGTGACTCGGTATGAAAACTGCACGGAGGAGCTGTTTTATCGTTTCTACCGTGCAGTTCGACATGTAAACTGCCCAGAAACCGAATCTGCTGACAGATCGCAAATCGGCCGATATCGCGTTTTCGGCCCTCAGAAGCGCCGAAATCGCGTTTTCTCGCTGAGCCGAGTGGACGGTGACTCGGTATGAAAACTGCACGGAGGAGCTGTTTTATCGTTTCTACCGTGCAGTTCGACATGTAAACTGCCCAGAAACCGAATCTGCTGACAGATCGCAAATCGGCCGATATCGCGTTTTCGGCCCTCAGAAGCGCCGAAATCGCGTTTTCTCGCTGAGCCCAGTGGACGGTGACTCGGTATGAAAACTGCACGGAGGAGCTGTTTTATCGTTTCTACCGTGCAGTTCGACATGTAAACTGCCCAGAAACCGAATCTGCTGACAGATCGCAAATCGGCCGATATCGCGTTTTCGGCCCTCAGAAGCGCCGAAATCGCGTTTTCTCGCTGAGCCCAGTGGACGGTGACTCGGTATGAAAACTGCACGGAGGAGCTGTTTTATCGTTTCTACCGTGCAGTTCGACATGTAAACTGCCCAGAAACCGAATCTGCTGACAGATCGCAAATCGGCCGATATCGCGTTTTCGGCCCTCAGAAGCGCCGAAATCGCGTTTTCTCGCTGAGCCCAGTGGACGGTGACTCGGTATGAAAACTGCACGGAGGAGCTGTTTTATCGTTTCTACCGTGCAGTTCGACATGTAAACTGCCCAGAAACCGAATCTGCTGACAGATCGCAAATCGGCCGATATCGCGTTTTCGGCCCTCAGAAGCGCCGAAATCGCGTTTTCTCGCTGAGCCGAGTGGACGGTGACTCGGTATGAAAACTGCACGGAGGAGCTGTTTTATCGTTTCTACCGTGCAGTTCGACATGTAAACTGCCCAGAAACCGAATCTGCTGACAGATCGCAAATCGGCCGATATCGCGTTTTCGGCCCTCAGAAGCGCCGAAATCGCGTTTTCTCGCTGAGCCCAGTGGACGGTGACTCGGTATGAAAACTGCACGGAGGAGCTGTTTTATCGTTTCTACCGTGCAGTTCGACATGTAAACTGCCCAGAAACCGAATCTGCTGACAGATCGAAAATCGGCCGATATCGCGTTTTCGGCCCTCAGAAGCGCCGAAATCGCGTTTTCTCGCTGAGCCGAGTGGACGGTGACTCGGTATGAAAACTGCACGGAGGAGCTGTTTTATCGTTTCTACCGTGCAGTTCGACATGTAAACTGCCCAGAAACCGAATCTGCTGACAGATCGCAAATCGGCCGATATCGCGTTTTCGGCCCTCAGAAGCGCCGAAATCGCGTTTTCTCGCTGAGCCGAGTGGACGGTGACTCGGTATGAAAACTGCACGGAGGAGCTGTTTTATCGTTTCTACCGTGCAGTTCGACATGTAAACTGCCCAGAAACCGAATCTGCTGACAGATCGCAAATCGGCCGATATCGCGTTTTCGGCCCTCAGAAGCGCCGAAATCGCGTTTTCTCGCTGAGCCCAGTGGACGGTGACTCGGTATGAAAACTGCACGGAGGAGCTGTTTTATCGTTTCTACCGTGCAGTTCGACATGTAAACTGCCCAGAAACCGAATCTGCTGACAGATCGCAAATCGGCCGATATCGCGTTTTCGGCCCTCAGAAGCGCCGAAATCGCGTTTTCTCGCTGAGCCGAGTGGACGGTGACTCGGTATGAAAACTGCACGGAGGAGCTGTTTTATCGTTTCTACCGTGCAGTTCGACATGTAAACTGCCCAGAAACCGAATCTGCTGACAGATCGCAAATCGGCCGATATCGCGTTTTCGGCCCTCAGAAGCGCCGAAATCGCGTTTTCTCGCTGAGCCGAGTGGACGGTGACTCGGTATGAAAACTGCACGGAGGAGCTGTTTTATCGTTTCTACCGTGCAGTTCGACATGTAAACTGCCCAGAAACCGAATCTGCTGACAGATCGCAAATCGGCCGATATCGCGTTTTCGGCCCTCAGAAGCGCCGAAATCGCGTTTTCTCGCTGAGCCGAGTGGACGGTGACTCGGTATGAAAACTGCACGGAGGAGCTGTTTTATCGTTTCTACCGTGCAGTTCGACATGTAAACTGCCCAGAAACCGAATCTGCTGACAGATCGCAAATCGGCCGATATCGCGTTTTCGGCCCTCAGAAGCGCCGAAATCGCGTTTTCTCGCTGAGCCGAGTGGACGGTGACTCGGTATGAAAACTGCACGGAGGAGCTGTTTTATCGTTTCTACCGTGCAGTTCGACATGTAAACTGCCCAGAAACCGAATCTGCTGACAGATCGAAAATCGGCCGATATCGCGTTTTCGGCCCTCAGAAGCGCCGAAATCGCGTTTTCTCGCTGAGCCGAGTGGACGGTGACTCGGTATGAAAACTGCACGGAGGAGCTGTTTTATCGTTTCTACCGTGCAGTTCGACATGTAAACTGCCCAGAAACCGAATCTGCTGACAGATCGCAAATCGGCCGATATCGCGTTTTCGGCCCTCAGAAGCGCCGAAATCGCGTTTTCTCGCTGAGCCGAGTGGACGGTGACTCGGTATGAAAACTGCACGGAGGAGCTGTTTTATCGTTTCTACCGTGCAGTTCGACATGTAAACTGCCCAGAAACCGAATCTGCTGACAGATCGCAAATCGGCCGATATCGCGTTTTCGGCCCTCAGAAGCGCCGAAATCGCGTTTTCTCGCTGAGCCGAGTGGACGGTGACTCGGTATGAAAACTGCACGGAGGAGCTGTTTTATCGTTTCTACCGTGCAGTTCGACATGTAAACTGCCCAGAAACCGAATCTGCTGACAGATCGAAAATCGGCCGATATCGCGTTTTCGGCCCTCAGAAGCGCCGAAATCGCGTTTTCTCGCTGAGCCGAGTGGACGGTGACTCGGTATGAAAACTGCACGGAGGAGCTGTTTTATCGTTTCTACCGTGCAGTTCGACATGTAAACTGCCCAGAAACCGAATCTGCTGACAGATCGAAAATCGGCCGATATCGCGTTTTCGGCCCTCAGAAGTGCCGAAATCGCGTTTTCTCGCTGAGCCGAGTGGACGGTGACTCGGTATGAAAACTGCACGGAGGAGCTGTTTTATCGTTTCTACCGTGCAGTTCGACATGTAAACTGCCCAGAAACCGAATCTGCTGACAGATCGCAAATCGGCCGATATCGCGTTTTCGGCCCTCAGAAGCGCCGAAATCGCGTTTTCTCGCTGAGCCGAGTGGACGGTGACTCGGTATGAAAACTGCACGGAGGAGCTGTTTTATCGTTTCTACCGTGCAGTTCGACATGTAAACTGCCCAGAAACCGAATCTGCTGACAGATCGCAAATCGGCCGATATCGCGTTTTCGGCCCTCAGAAGCGCCGAAATCGCGTTTTCTCGCTGAGCCGAGTGGACGGTGACTCGGTATGAAAACTGCACGGAGGAGCTGTTTTATCGTTTCTACCGTGCAGTTCGACATGTAAACTGCCCAGAAACCGAATCTGCTGACAGATCGCAAATCGGCCGATATCGCGTTTTCGGCCCTCAGAAGCGCCGAAATCGCGTTTTCTCGCTGAGCCCAGTGGACGGTGACTCGGTATGAAAACTGCACGGAGGAGCTGTTTTATCGTTTCTACCGTGCAGTTCGACATGTAAACTGCCCAGAAACCGAATCTGCTGACAGATCGCAAATCGGCCGATATCGCGTTTTCGGCCCTCGGAAGCGCCGAAATCGCGTTTTCTCGCTGAGCCGAGTGGACGGTGACTCGGTATGAAAACTGCACGGAGGAGCTGTTTTATCGTTTCTACCGTGCAGTTCGACATGTAAACTGCCCAGAAACCGAATCTGCTGACAGATCGCAAATCGGCCGATATCGCGTTTTCGGCCCTCAGAAGCGCCGAAATCGCGTTTTCTCGCTGAGCCGAGTGGACGGTGACTCGGTATGAAAACTGCACGGAGGAGCTGTTTTATCGTTTCTACCGTGCAGTTCGACATGTAAACTGCCCAGAAACCGAATCTGCTGACAGATCGCAAATCGGCCGATATCGCGTTTTCGGCCCTCAGAAGCGCCGAAATCGCGTTTTCTCGCTGAGCCGAGTGGACGGTGACTCGGTATGAAAACTGCACGGAGGAGCTGTTTTATCGTTTCTACCGTGCAGTTCGACATGTAAACTGCCCAGAAACCGAATCTGCTGACAGATCGAAAATCGGCCGATATCGCGTTTTCGGCCCTCAGAAGCGCCGAAATCGCGTTTTCTCGCTGAGCCGAGTGGACGGTGACTCGGTATGAAAACTGCACGGAGGAGCTGTTTTATCGTTTCTACCGTGCAGTTCGACATGTAAACTGCCCAGAAACCGAATCTGCTGACAGATCGCAAATCGGCCGATATCGCGTTTTCGGCCCTCAGAAGCGCCGAAATCGCGTTTTCTCGCTGAGCCGAGTGGACGGTGACTCGGTATGAAAACTGCACGGAGGAGCTGTTTTATCGTTTCTACCGTGCAGTTCGACATGTAAACTGCCCAGAAACCGAATCTGCTGACAGATCGCAAATCGGCCGATATCGCGTTTTCGGCCCTCAGAAGCGCCGAAATCGCGTTTTCTCGCTGAGCCCAGTGGACGGTGACTCGGTATGAAAACTGCACGGAGGAGCTGTTTTATCGTTTCTACCGTGCAGTTCGACATGTAAACTGCCCAGAAACCGAATCTGCTGACAGATCGCAAATCGGCCGATATCGCGTTTTCGGCCCTCAGAAGCGCCGAAATCGCGTTTTCTCGCTGAGCCGAGTGGACGGTGACTCGGTATGAAAACTGCACGGAGGAGCTGTTTTATCGTTTCTACCGTGCAGTTCGACATGTAAACTGCCCAGAAACCGAATCTGCTGACAGATCGCAAATCGGCCGATATCGCGTTTTCGGCCCTCAGAAGCGCCGAAATCGCGTTTTCTCGCTGAGCCGAGTGGACGGTGACTCGGTATGAAAACTGCACGGAGGAGCTGTTTTATCGTTTCTACCGTGCAGTTCGACATGTAAACTGCCCAGAAACCGAATCTGCTGACAGATCGCAAATCGGCCGATATCGCGTTTTCGGCCCTCAGAAGCGCCGAAATCGCGTTTTCTCGCTGAGCCGAGTGGACGGTGACTCGGTATGAAAACTGCACGGAGGAGCTGTTTTATCGTTTCTACCGTGCAGTTCGACATGTAAACTGCCCAGAAACCGAATCTGCTGACAGATCGCAAATCGGCCGATATCGCGTTTTCGGCCCTCAGAAGCGCCGAAATCGCGTTTTCTCGCTGAGCCCAGTGGACGGTGACTCGGTATGAAAACTGCACGGAGGAGCTGTTTTATCGTTTCTACCGTGCAGTTCGACATGTAAACTGCCCAGAAACCGAATCTGCTGACAGATCGCAAATCGGCCGATATCGCGTTTTCGGCCCTCAGAAGCGCCGAAATCGCGTTTTCTCGCTGAGCCGAGTGGACGGTGACTCGGTATGAAAACTGCACGGAGGAGCTGTTTTATCGTTTCTACCGTGCAGTTCGACATGTAAACTGCCCAGAAACCGAATCTGCTGACAGATCGCAAATCGGCCGATATCGCGTTTTCGGCCCTCAGAAGCGCCGAAATCGCGTTTTCTCGCTGAGCCCAGTGGACGGTGACTCGGTATGAAAACTGCACGGAGGAGCTGTTTTATCGTTTCTACCGTGCAGTTCGACATGTAAACTGCCCAGAAACCGAATCTGCTGACAGATCGCAAATCGGCCGATATCGCGTTTTCGGCCCTCAGAAGCGCCGAAATCGCGTTTTCTCGCTGAGCCCAGTGGACGGTGACTCGGTATGAAAACTGCACGGAGGAGCTGTTTTATCGTTTCTACCGTGCAGTTCGACATGTAAACTGCCCAGAAACCGAATCTGCTGACAGATCGCAAATCGGCCGATATCGCGTTTTCGGCCCTCAGAAGCGCCGAAATCGCGTTTTCTCGCTGAGCCCAGTGGACGGTGACTCGGTATGAAAACTGCACGGAGGAGCTGTTTTATCGTTTCTACCGTGCAGTTCGACATGTAAACTGCCCAGAAACCGAATCTGCTGACAGATCGAAAATCGGCCGATATCGCGTTTTCGGCCCTCAGAAGCGCCGAAATCGCGTTTTCTCGCTGAGCCCAGTGGACGGTGACTCGGTATGAGAAAACTGCACGGAGGAGCTGTTTTATCGTTTCTACCGTGCAGTTCGACATGTAAACTGCCCAGAAACCGAATCTGCTGACAGATCGAAAATCGGCCGATATCGCGTTTTCGGCCCTCAGAAGTGCCGAAATCGCGTTTTCTCGCTGAGCCGAGTGGACGGTGACTCGGTATGAAAACTGCACGGAGGAGCTGTTTTATCGTTTCTACCGTGCAGTTCGACATGTAAACTGCCCAGAAACCGAATCTGCTGACAGATCGCAAATCGGCCGATATCGCGTTTTCGGCCCTCAGAAGCGCCGAAATCGCGTTTTCTCGCTGAGCCGAGTGGACGGTGACTCGGTATGAAAACTGCACGGAGGAGCTGTTTTATCGTTTCTACCGTGCAGTTCGACATGTAAACTGCCCAGAAACCGAATCTGCTGACAGATCGCAAATCGGCCGATATCGCGTTTTCGGCCCTCAGAAGCGCCGAAATCGCGTTTTCTCGCTGAGCCGAGTGGACGGTGACTCGGTATGAAAACTGCACGGAGGAGCTGTTTTATCGTTTCTACCGTGCAGTTCGACATGTAAACTGCCCAGAAACCGAATCTGCTGACAGATCGCAAATAGAAACCGAATCTGCCGACAGATCGAAAATCGGCCGATATCGCGTTTTCGGCCCTCAGAAGCGCCGAAATCGCGTTTTCTCGCTGAGCCCAGTGGACGGTGACTCGGTATGAAAACTGCACGGAGGAGCTGTTTTATCGTTTCTACCGTGCAGTTCGACATGTAAACTGCCCAGAAACCGAATCTGCTGACAGATCGAAAATCGGTCGATATCGCGTTTTCTCGCTGAGCCGAGTGGACGGTGACTCGGTATGAAAACTGCACGGAGGAGCTGTTTTATCGTTTCTACCGTGCAGTTCGACATGTAAACTGCCCAGAAACCGAATCTGCTGACAGATCGCAAATCGGCCGATATCGCGTTTTCGGCCCTCAGAAGCGCCGAAATCGCGTTTTCTCGCTGAGCCGAGTGGACGGTGACTCGGTATGAAAACTGCACGGAGGAGCTGTTTTATCGTTTCTACCGTGCAGTTCGACATGTAAACTGCCCAGAAACCGAATCTGCTGACAGATCGCAAATCGGCCGATATCGCGTTTTCGGCCCTCAGAAGCGCCGAAATCGCGTTTTCTCGCTGAGCCGAGTGGACGGTGACTCGGTATGAAAACTGCACGGAGGAGCTGTTTTATCGTTTCTACCGTGCAGTTCGACATGTAAACTGCCCAGAAACCGAATCTGCTGACAGATCGCAAATCGGCCGATATCGCGTTTTCGGCCCTCAGAAGCGCCGAAATCGCGTTTTCTCGCTGAGCCCAGTGGACGGTGACTCGGTATGAAAACTGCACGGAGGAGCTGTTTTATCGTTTCTACCGTGCAGTTCGACATGTAAACTGCCCAGAAACCGAATCTGCTGACAGATCGCAAATCGGCCGATATCGCGTTTTCGGCCCTCAGAAGCGCCGAAATCGCGTTTTCTCGCTGAGCCGAGTGGACGGTGACTCGGTATGAAAACTGCACGGAGGAGCTGTTTTATCGTTTCTACCGTGCAGTTCGACATGTAAACTGCCCAGAAACCGAATCTGCTGACAGATCGAAAATCGGCCGATATCGCGTTTTCGGCCCTCAGAAGCGCCGAAATCGCGTTTTCTCGCTGAGCCCAGTGGACGGTGACTCGGTATGAAAACTGCACGGAGGAGCTGTTTTATCGTTTCTACCGTGCAGTTCGACATGTAAACTGCCCAGAAACCGAATCTGCTGACAGATCGCAAATCGGCCGATATCGCGTTTTCGGCCCTCAGAAGCGCCGAAATCGCGTTTTCTCGCTGAGCCGAGTGGACGGTGACTCGGTATGAAAACTGCACGGAGGAGCTGTTTTATCGTTTCTACCGTGCAGTTCGACATGTAAACTGCCCAGAAACCGAATCTGCTGACAGATCGCAAATCGGCCGATATCGCGTTTTCGGCCCTCAGAAGCGCCGAAATCGCGTTTTCTCGCTGAGCCGAGTGGACGGTGACTCGGTATGAAAACTGCACGGAGGAGCTGTTTTATCGTTTCTACCGTGCAGTTCGACATGTAAACTGCCCAGAAACCGAATCTGCTGACAGATCGCAAATCGGCCGATATCGCGTTTTCGGCCCTCAGAAGCGCCGAAATCGCGTTTTCTCGCTGAGCCCAGTGGACGGTGACTCGGTATGAAAACTGCACGGAGGAGCTGTTTTATCGTTTCTACCGTGCAGTTCGACATGTAAACTGCCCAGAAACCGAATCTGCTGACAGATCGCAAATCGGCCGATATCGCGTTTTCGGCCCTCAGAAGCGCCGAAATCGCGTTTTCTCGCTGAGCCGAGTGGACGGTGACTCGGTATGAAAACTGCACGGAGGAGCTGTTTTATCGTTTCTACCGTGCAGTTCGACATGTAAACTGCCCAGAAACCGAATCTGCTGACAGATCGCAAATCGGCCGATATCGCGTTTTCGGCCCTCAGAAGCGCCGAAATCGCGTTTTCTCGCTGAGCCCAGTGGACGGTGACTCGGTATGAAAACTGCACGGAGGAGCTGTTTTATCGTTTCTACCGTGCAGTTCGACATGTAAACTGCCCAGAAACCGAATCTGCTGACAGATCGCAAATCGGCCGATATCGCGTTTTCGGCCCTCAGAAGCGCCGAAATCGCGTTTTCTCGCTGAGCCCAGTGGACGGTGACTCGGTATGAAAACTGCACGGAGGAGCTGTTTTATCGTTTCTACCGTGCAGTTCGACATGTAAACTGCCCAGAAACCGAATCTGCTGACAGATCGCAAATCGGCCGATATCGCGTTTTCGGCCCTCAGAAGCGCCGAAATCGCGTTTTCTCGCTGAGCCGAGTGGACGGTGACTCGGTATGAAAACTGCACGGAGGAGCTGTTTTATCGTTTCTACCGTGCAGTTCGACATGTAAACTGCCCAGAAACCGAATCTGCTGACAGATCGCAAATCGGCCGATATCGCGTTTTCGGCCCTCAGAAGCGCCGAAATCGCGTTTTCTCGCTGAGCCCAGTGGACGGTGACTCGGTATGAAAACTGCACGGAGGAGCTGTTTTATCGTTTCTACCGTGCAGTTCGACATGTAAACTGCCCAGAAACCGAATCTGCTGACAGATCGAAAATCGGCCGATATCGCGTTTTCGGCCCTCAGAAGCGCCGAAATCGCGTTTTCTCGCTGAGCCGAGTGGACGGTGACTCGGTATGAAAACTGCACGGAGGAGCTGTTTTATCGTTTCTACCGTGCAGTTCGACATGTAAACTGCCCAGAAACCGAATCTGCTGACAGATCGCAAATCGGCCGATATCGCGTTTTCGGCCCTCAGAAGCGCCGAAATCGCGTTTTCTCGCTGAGCCCAGTGGACGGTGACTCGGTATGAAAACTGCACGGAGGAGCTGTTTTATCGTTTCTACCGTGCAGTTCGACATGTAAACTGCCCAGAAACCGAATCTGCTGACAGATCGAAAATCGGCCGATATCGCGTTTTCGGCCCTCAGAAGCGCCGAAATCGCGTTTTCTCGCTGAGCCCAGTGGACGGTGACTCGGTATGAAAACTGCACGGAGGAGCTGTTTTATCGTTTCTACCGTGCAGTTCGACATGTAAACTGCCCAGAAACCGAATCTGCTGACAGATCGCAAATCGGCCGATATCGCGTTTTCGGCCCTCAGAAGCGCCGAAATCGCGTTTTCTCGCTGAGCCCAGTGGACGGTGACTCGGTATGAAAACTGCACGGAGGAGCTGTTTTATCGTTTCTACCGTGCAGTTCGACATGTAAACTGCCCAGAAACCGAATCTGCTGACAGATCGCAAATCGGCCGATATCGCGTTTTCGGCCCTCAGAAGCGCCGAAATCGCGTTTTCTCGCTGAGCCGAGTGGACGGTGACTCGGTATGAAAACTGCACGGAGGAGCTGTTTTATCGTTTCTACCGTGCAGTTCGACATGTAAACTGCCCAGAAACCGAATCTGCTGACAGATCGCAAATCGGCCGATATCGCGTTTTCGGCCCTCAGAAGCGCCGAAATCGCGTTTTCTCGCTGAGCCGAGTGGACGGTGACTCGGTATGAAAACTGCACGGAGGAGCTGTTTTATCGTTTCTACCGTGCAGTTCGACATGTAAACTGCCCAGAAACCGAATCTGCTGACAGATCGCAAATCGGCCGATATCGCGTTTTCGGCCCTCAGAAGCGCCGAAATCGCGTTTTCTCGCTGAGCCCAGTGGACGGTGACTCGGTATGAAAACTGCACGGAGGAGCTGTTTTATCGTTTCTACCGTGCAGTTCGACATGTAAACTGCCCAGAAACCGAATCTGCTGACAGATCGCAAATCGGCCGATATCGCGTTTTCGGCCCTCAGAAGCGCCGAAATCGCGTTTTCTCGCTGAGCCGAGTGGACGGTGACTCGGTATGAAAACTGCACGGAGGAGCTGTTTTATCGTTTCTACCGTGCAGTTCGACATGTAAACTGCCCAGAAACCGAATCTGCTGACAGATCGCAAATCGGCCGATATCGCGTTTTCGGCCCTCAGAAGCGCCGAAATCGCGTTTTCTCGCTGAGCCCAGTGGACGGTGACTCGGTATGAAAACTGCACGGAGGAGCTGTTTTATCGTTTCTACCGTGCAGTTCGACATGTAAACTGCCCAGAAACCGAATCTGCTGACAGATCGAAAATCGGCCGATATCGCGTTTTCGGCCCTCAGAAGCGCCGAAATCGCGTTTTCTCGCTGAGCCGAGTGGACGGTGACTCGGTATGAAAACTGCACGGAGGAGCTGTTTTATCGTTTCTACCGTGCAGTTCGACATGTAAACTGCCCAGAAACCGAATCTGCTGACAGATCGCAAATCGGCCGATATCGCGTTTTCGGCCCTCATAAGCGCCGAAATCGCGTTTTCTCGCTGAGCCGAGTGGACGGTGACTCGGTATGAAAACTGCACGGAGGAGCTGTTTTATCGTTTCTACCGTGCAGTTCGACATGTAAACTGCCCAGAAACCGAATCTGCTGACAGATCGCAAATCGGCCGATATCGCGTTTTCGGCCCTCAGAAGCGCCGAAATCGCGTTTTCTCGCTGAGCCGAGTGGACGGTGACTCGGTATGAAAACTGCACGGAGGAGCTGTTTTATCGTTTCTACCGTGCAGTTCGACATGTAAACTGCCCAGAAACCGAATCTGCTGACAGATCGCAAATCGGCCGATATCGCGTTTTCGGCCCTCAGAAGCGCCGAAATCGCGTTTTCTCGCTGAGCCGAGTGGACGGTGACTCGGTATGAAAACTGCACGGAGGAGCTGTTTTATCGTTTCTACCGTGCAGTTCGACATGTAAACTGCCCAGAAACCGAATCTGCTGACAGATCGCAAATCGGCCGATATCGCGTTTTCGGCCCTCAGAAGCGCCGAAATCGCGTTTTCTCGCTGAGCCGAGTGGACGGTGACTCGGTATGAAAACTGCACGGAGGAGCTGTTTTATCGTTTCTACCGTGCAGTTCGACATGTAAACTGCCCAGAAACCGAATCTGCTGACAGATCGCAAATCGGCCGATATCGCGTTTTCGGCCCTCAGAAGCGCCGAAATCGCGTTTTCTCGCTGAGCCCAGTGGACGGTGACTCGGTATGAAAACTGCACGGAGGAGCTGTTTTATCGTTTCTACCGTGCAGTTCGACATGTAAACTGCCCAGAAACCGAATCTGCTGACAGATCGAAAATCGGCCGATATCGCGTTTTCGGCCCTCAGAAACGCCGAAATCGCGTTTTCTTCGGCCCTCAGAAGCGCCGAAATCGCGTTTTCTCGCTGAGCCCAGTGGACGGTGACTCGGTATGAAAACTGCACGGAGGAGCTGTTTTATCGTTTCTACCGTGCAGTTCGACATGTAAACTGCCCAGAAACCGAATCTGCTGACAGATCGCAAATCGGCCGATATCGCGTTTTCGGCCCTCAAGCGCCGAAATCGCGTTTTCTCGCTGAGCCCAGTGGACGGTGACTCGGTATGAAAACTGCACGGAGGAGCTGTTTTATCGTTTCTACCGTGCAGTTCGACATGTAAACTGCCCAGAAACCGAATCTGCTGACAGATCGCAAATCGGCCGATATCGCGTTTTCGGCCCTCAGAAGCGCCGAAATCGCGTTTTCTCGCTGAGCCCAGTGGACGGTGACTCGGTATGAAAACTGCACGGAGGAGCTGATTTATCGTTTCTACCGTGCAGTTCGACATGTAAACTGCCCAGAAACCGAATCTGCTGACAGATCGCAAATCGGCCGATATCGCGTTTTCGGCCCTCAGAAGCGCCGAAATCGCGTTTTCTCGCTGAGCCCAGTGGACGGTGACTCGGTATGAAAACTGCACGGAGGAGCTGTTTTATCGTTTCTACCGTGCAGTTCGACATGTAAACTGCCCAGAAACCGAATCTGCTGACAGATCGCAAATCGGCCGATATCGCGTTTTCGGCCCCCAGCAGCGCCGAAATCGCGTTTTCTCGCTGAGCCCAGTGGACGGTGACTCGGTATGAAAACTGCACGGAGGAGCTGTTTTATCGTTTCTACCGTGCAGTTCGACATGTAAACTGCCCAGAAACCGAATCTGCTGACAGATCGCAAATCGGCCGATATCGCGTTTTCGGCCCTCAGAAGCGCCGAAATCGCGTTTTTTCTCTGAGCCTAGTGGACGGTGACTCGGTATGAAAACTGCACGGAGGAGCTGTTTTATCGTTTCTACCGTGCAGTTCGACATGTAAACTGCCCAGAAACCGAATCTGCTGACAGATCGAAAATCGGCCGATATCGCGTTTTCGGCCCTCAGAAGCGCCGAAATCGCGTTTTCTCGCTGAGCCCAGTGGACGGTGACTCGGTATGAAAACTGCACGGAGGAGCTGTTTTATCGTTTCTACCGTGCAGTTCGACATGTAAACTGCCCAGAAACCGAATCTGCTGACAGATCGCAAATCGGCCGATATCGCGTTTTCGGCCTCAGAAGCGCCGAAATCGCGTTTTCTCGCTGAGCCCAGTGGACGGTGACTCGGTATGAAAACTGCACGGAGGAGCTGTTTTATCGTTTCTACCGTGCAGTTCGACATGTAAACTGCCCAGAAACCGAATCTGCTGACAGATCGCAAATCGGCCGATATCGCGTTTTCGGCCCTCAGAAGCGCCGAAATCGCGTTTTTCTCGCTGAGCCCAGTGGACGGTGACTCGGTATGAAAACTGCACGGAGGAGCTGTTTTATCGTTTCTACCGTGCAGTTCGACATGTAAACTGCCCAGAAACCGAATCTGCTGACAGATCGCAAATCGGCCGATATCGCGTTTTCGGCCCTCAGAAGCGCCGAAATCGCGTT
Source organism: Cryptocheilus praepositus (assembly GCA_033815515.1). Taxonomy (NCBI): domain Eukaryota; kingdom Metazoa; phylum Arthropoda; class Insecta; order Hymenoptera; family Pompilidae; genus Cryptocheilus; species Cryptocheilus praepositus. The sequence goes on from JAWWQZ010000335.1 coordinate 37,112, forward strand.
TTCTCGCTGAGCCCAGTGGACGGTGACTCGGTATGAAAACTGCACGGAGGAGCTGTTTTATCGTTTCTACCGTGCAGTTCGACATGTAAACTGCCCAGAAACCGAATCTGCTGACAGATCGCAAATCGGCCGATATCGCGTTTTCGGCCCTCAGAAGCCGAAATCGCCGAAATCGCGTTTTCTCGCTGAGCCCAGTGGACGGTGACTCGGTATGAAAACTGCACGGAGGAGCTGTTTTATCGTTTCTACCGTGCAGTTCGACATGTAAACTGCCCAGAAACCGAATCTGCTGACAGATCGAAAATCGGCCGATATCGCGTTTTCGGCCCTCAGAAGCGCCGAAATCGCGTTTTCTCGCTGAGCCCAGTGGACGGTGACTCGGTATGAAAACTGCACGGAGGAGCTGTTTTATCGTTTCTACCGTGCAGTTCGACATGTAAACTGCCCAGAAACCGAATCTGCTGACAGATCGCAAATCGGCCGATATCGCGTTTTCGGCCCTCAGAAGCGCCGAAATCGCGTTTTCTCGCTGAGCCCAGTGGACGGTGACTCGGTATGAAAACTGCACGGAGGAGCTGTTTTATCGTTTCTACCGTGCAGTTCGACATGTAAACTGCCCAGAAACCGAATCTGCTGACAGATCGAAAATCGGCCGATGTCCAGAAACCGAATCTGCTGACAGATCGCAAATCGGCCGATCAGCCTTTTTCGGCCCTCAGAAGCGCCGAAATCGCGTTTTCTCGCTGAGCCCAGTGGACGGTGACTCGGTATGAAAACTGCACGGAGGAGCTGTTTTATCGTTTCTACCGTGCAGTTCGACATGTAAACTGCCCAGAAACCGAATCTGCTGACAGATCGAAAATCGGCCGATATCGCGTTTTCGGCCCTCAGAAGCGCCGAAATCGCGTTTTCTCGCTGAGCCCAGTGGACGGTGACTCGGTATGAAAACTGCACGGAGGAGCTGTTTTATCGTTTCTACCGTGCAGTTCGACATGTAAACTGCCCAGAAACCGAATCTGCTGACAGATCGAAAATCGGCCGATATCGCGTTTTCGGCCCTCAGAAGCGCCGAAATCGCGTTTTCTCGCTGAGCCCAGTGGACGGTGACTCGGTATGAAAACTGCACGGAGGAGCTGTTTTATCGTTTCTACCGTGCAGTTCGACATGTAAACTGCCCAGAAACCGAATCTGCTGACAGATCGAAATCGGCCGATATCGCGTTTTCGGCCCTCAGAAGCGCCGAAATCGCGTTTTCTCGCTGAGCCCAGTGGACGGTGACTCGGTATGAAAACTGCACGGAGGAGCTGTTTTATCGTTTCTACCGTGCAGTTCGACATGTAAACTGCCCAGAAACCGAATCTGCTGACAGATCGAAAATCGGCCGATATCGCGTTTTCGGCCCTCAGAAGCGCCGAAATCGCGTTTTCTCGCTGAGCCCAGTGGACGGTGACTCGGTATGAAAACTGCACGGAGGAGCTGTTTTATCGTTTCTACCGTGCAGTTCGACATGTAAACTGCCCAGAAACCGAATCTGCTGACAGATCGCAAATCGGCCGATATCGCGTTTTCGGCCCTCAGAAGCGCCGAAATCGCGTTTTCTCGCTGAGCCCAGTGGACGGTGACTCGGTATGAAAACTGCACGGAGGAGCTGTTTTATCGTTTCTACCGTGCAGTTCGACATGTAAACTGCCCAGAAACCGAATCTGCTGACAGATCGAAAATCGGCCGATATCGCGTTTTCGGCCCTCAGAAGCGCCGAAATCGCGTTTTCTCGCTGAGCCAGTGGACGGTGACTCGGTATGAAAACTGCACGGAGGAGCTGTTTTATCGTTTCTACCGTGCAGTTCGACATGTAAACTGCCCAGAAACCGAATCTGCTGACAGATCGCAAATCGGCCGATATCGCGTTTTCGGCCCTCAGAAGCGCCGAAATCGCGTTTTCTCGCTGAGCCCAGTGGACGGTGACTCGGTATGAAAACTGCACGGAGGAGCTGTTTTATCGTTTCTACCGTGCAGTTCGACATGTAAACTGCCCAGAAACCGAATCTGCTGACAGATCGAAAATCGGCCGATATCGCGTTTTTCGGCCCTCAGAAGCGCCGAAATCGCGTTTTCTCGCTGAGCCCAGTGGACGGTGACTCGGTATGAAAACTGCACGGAGGAGCTGTTTTATCGTTTCTACCGTGCAGTTCGACATGTAAACTGCCCAGAAACCGAATCTGCTGACAGATCGCAAATCGGCCGATATCGCGTTTTCGGCCCTCAGAAGCGCCGAAATCGCGTTTTCTCGCTGAGCCCAGTGGACGGTGACTCGGTATGAAAACTGCACGGAGGAGCTGTTTTATCGTTTCTACCGTGCAGTTCGACATGTAAACTGCCCAGAAACCGAATCTGCTGACAGATCGCAAATCGGCCGATATCGCGTTTTCGGCCCTCAGAAGCGCCGAAATCGCGTTTTCTCGCTGAGCCCAGTGGACGGTGACTCGGTATGAAAACTGCACGGAGGAGCTGTTTTATCGTTTCTACCGTGCAGTTCGACATGTAAACTGCCCAGAAACCGAATCTGCTGACAGATCGCAAATCGGCCGATATCGCGTTTTCGGCCCTCAGAAGCGCCGAAATCGCGTTTTCTCGCTGAGCCCAGTGGACGGTGACTCGGTATGAAAACTGCACGGAGGAGCTGTTTTATCGTTTCTACCGTGCAGTTCGACATGTAAACTGCCCAGAAACCGAATCTGCTGACAGATCGAAAATCGGCCGATATCGCGTTTTCGGCCCTCAGAAGCGCCGAAATCGCGTTTTCTCGCTGAGCCCAGTGGACGGTGACTCGGTATGAAAACTGCACGGAGGAGCTGTTTTATCGTTTCTACCGTGCAGTTCGACATGTAAACTGCCCAGAAACCGAATCTGCTGACAGATCGAAAATCGGCCGATATCGCGTTTTCGGCCCTCAGAAGCGCCGAAATCGCGTTTTCTCGCTGAGCCCAGTGGACGGTGACTCGGTATGAAAACTGCACGGAGGAGCTGTTTTATCGTTTCTACCGTGCAGTTCGACATGTAAACTGCCCAGAAACCGAATCTGCTGACAGATCGCAAATCGGCCGATATCGCGTTTTTCGCCGAAATCGCGTTTTCTCGCTGAGCCCAGTGGACGGTGACTCGAAAATCGCGTTTTATCGTTTTTGCAGTTCGACATGTAAACTGCCCAGAAACCGAATCTGCTGACAGAAACCGAATCTGCTGACAGATCGCCGAAAATGAGCCCAGTGGACGGTGACTCGGTATGAAAACTGCACGGAGGAGCTGTTTTATCGTTTCTACCGTGCAGTTCGACATGTAAACTGCCCAGAAACCGAATCTGCTGACAGATCGAAAATCGGCCGATATCGCGTTTTCGGCCCTCAGAAGCGCCGAAATCGCGTTTTCTCGCTGAGCCCAGTGGACGGTGACTCGGTATGAAAACTGCACGGAGGAGCTGTTTTATCGTTTCTACCGTGCAGTTCGACATGTAAACTGCCCAGAAACCGAATCTGCTGACAGATCGCAAATCGGCCGATATCGCGTTTTCGGCCCTCAGAAGCGCCGAAATCGCGTTTTCTCGCTGAGCCCAGTGGACGGTGACTCGGTATGAAAACTGCACGGAGGAGCTGTTTTATCGTTTCTACCGTGCAGTTCGACATGTAAACTGCCCAGAAACCGAATCTGCTGACAGATCGCAAATCGGCCGATATCGCGTTTTCGGCCCTCAGAAGCGCCGAAATCGCGTTTTCTCGCTGAGCCCAGTGGACGGTGACTCGGTATGAAAACTGCACGGAGGAGCTGTTTTATCGTTTCTACCGTGCAGTTCGACATGTAAACTGCCCAGAAACCGAATCTGCTGACAGATCGCAAATCGGCCGATATCGCGTTTTCGGCCCTCAGAAGCGCCGAAATCGCGTTTTCTCGCTGAGCCCAGTGGACGGTGACTCGGTATGAAAACTGCACGGAGGAGCTGTTTTATCGTTTCTACCGTGCAGTTCGACATGTAAACTGCCCAGAAACCGAATCTGCTGACAGATCGCAAATCGGCCGATATCGCGTTTTCGGCCCTCAGAAGCGCCGAAATCGCGTTTTCTCGCTGAGCCCAGTGGACGGTGACTCGGTATGAAAACTGCACGGAGGAGCTGTTTTATCGTTTCTACCGTGCAGTTCGACATGTAAACTGCCCAGAAACCGAATCTGCTGACAGATCGCAAATCGGCCGATATCGCGTTTTCGCCCCTCAGAAGCGCCGAAATCGCGTTTTCTCGCTGAGCCCAGTGGACGGTGACTCGGTATGAAAACTGCACGGAGGAGCTGTTTTATCGTTTCTACCGTGCAGTTCGACATGTAAACTGCCCAGAAACCGAATCTGCTGACAGATCGAAAATCGGCCGATATCGCGTTTTCGGCCCTCAGAAGCGCCGAAATCGCGTTTTCTCGCTGAGCCCAGTGGACGGTGACTCGGTATGAAAACTGCACGGAGGAGCTGTTTTATCGTTTCTACCGTGCAGTTCGACATGTAAACTGCCCAGAAACCGAATCTGCTGACAGATCGCAAATCGGCCGATATCGCGTTTTCGGCCCTCAGAAGCGCCGAAATCGCGTTTTCTCGCTGAGCCCAGTGGACGGTGACTCGGTATGAAAACTGCACGGAGGAGCTGTTTTATCGTTTCTACCGTGCAGTTCGACATGTAAACTGCCCAGAAACCGAATCTGCTGACAGATCGCAAATCGGCCGATATCGCGTTTTCGGCCCTCAGAAGCGCCGAAATCGCGTTTTCTCGCTGAGCCCAGTGGACGGTGACTCGGTATGAAAACTGCACGGAGGAGCTGTTTTATCGTTTCTACCGTGCAGTTCGACATGTAAACTGCCCAGAAACCGAATCTGCTGACAGATCGCAAATCGGCCGATATCGCGTTTTCGGCCCTCAGAAGCGCCGAAATCGCGTTTTCTCGCTGAGCCCAGTGGACGGTGACTCGGTATGAAAACTGCACGGAGGAGCTGTTTTATCGTTTCTACCGTGCAGTTCGACATGTAAACTGCCCAGAAACCGAATCTGCTGACAGATCGCAAATCGGCCGATATCGCGTTTTCGGCCCTCAGAAGCGCCGAAATCGCGTTTTCTCGCTGAGCCCAGTGGACGGTGACTCGGTATGAAAACTGCACGGAGGAGCTGTTTTATCGTTTCTACCGTGCAGTTCGACATGTAAACTGCCCAGAAACCGAATCTGCTGACAATCGCAAATCGGCCGATATCGCGTTTTCGGCCCTCAGAAGCGCCGAAATCGCGTTTTCTCGCTGAGCCCAGTGGACGGTGACTCGGTATGAAAACTGCACGGAGGAGCTGTTTTATCGTTTCTACCGTGCAGTTCGACATGTAAACTGCCAGAAACCGAATCTGCTGACAGATCGAAAATCGGCCGATATCGCGTTTTCGGCCCTCAGAAGCGCCGAAATCGCGTTTTCTCGCTGAGCCCAGTGGACGGTGACTCGGTATGAAAACTGCACGGAGGAGCTGTTTTATCGTTTCACCGTGCAGTTCGACATGTAAACTGCCCAGAAACCGAATCTGCTGACAGATCGCAAATCGGCCGATATCGCGTTTTCGGCCCTCAGAAGCGCCGAAATCGCGTTTTCTCGCTGAGCCCAGTGGACGGTGACTCGGTATGAAAACTGCACGGAGGAGCTGTTTTATCGTTTCTACCGTGCAGTTCGACATGTAAACTGCCCAGAAACCGAATCTGCTGACAGATCGAAAATCGGCCGATATCGCGTTTTCGGCCCTCAGAAGCGCCGAAATCGCGTTTTCTCGCTGAGCCCAGTGGACGGTGACTCGGTATGAAAACTGCACGGAGGAGCTGTTTTATCGTTTCTACCGTGCAGTTCGACATGTAAACTGCCCAGAAACCGAATCTGCTGACAGATCGAAAATCGGCCGATATCGCGTTTTCGGCCCTCAGAAGCGCCGAAATCGCGTTTTCTCGCTGAGCCCAGTGGACGGTGACTCGGTATGAAAACTGCACGGAGGAGCTGTTTTATCGTTTCTACCGTGCAGTTCGACATGTAAACTGCCCAGAAACCGAATCTGCTGACAGATCGAAAATCGGCCGATATCGCGTTTTCGGCCCTCAGGAGTGCCGAAATCGCGTTTTCTCGCTGAGCCCAGTGGACGGTGACTCGGTATGAAAACTGCACGGAGGAGCTGTTTTATCGTTTCTATAAACTGCCCAGAAACCGAATCTGCTGACAGATCGAAAATCGGCCGATATCGCGTTTTCGGCCCTCAGAAGCGCCGAAATCGCGTTTTTTCTCGCTGAGCCAGTGACAGTATCTGCACAGGAGCTGTTTTATCGTTTCTACCGTGCAGTTCGACATGTAAACTGCCCAGAAACCGAATCTGCTGACAGATCGAAAATCGGCCGATATCGCGTTTTCGGCCCTCAGAAGCGCCGAAATCGCGTTTTCTCGCTGAGCCCAGTGGACGGTGACTCGGTATGAAAACTGCACGGAGGAGCTGTTTTATCGTTTCTACCGTGCAGTTCGACATGTAAACTGCCCAGAAACCGAATCTGCTGACAGATCGAAAATCGGCCGATATCGCGTTTTCGGCCCTCAGAAGCGCCGAAATCGCGTTTTCTCGCTGAGCCCAGTGGACGGTGACTCGGTATGAAAACTGCACGGAGGAGCTGTTTTATCGTTTCTACCGTGCAGTTCGACATGTAAACTGCCCAGAAACCGAATCTGCTGACAGATCGCAAATCGGCCGATATCGCGTTTTCGGCCCTCAGAAGCGCCGAAATCGCGTTTTCTCGCTGAGCCCAGTGGACGGTGACTCGGTATGAAAACTGCACGGGGGAGCTGTTTTATCGTTTCTACCGTGCAGTTCGACATGTAAACTGCCCAGAAACCGAATCTGCTGACAGATCGCAAATCGGCCGATATCGCGTTTTCGGCCCTCAGAAGCGCCGAAATCGCGTTTTCTCGCTGAGCCCAGTGGACGGTGACTCGGTATGAAAACTGCACGGAGGAGCTGTTTTATCGTTTCTACCGTGCAGTTCGACATGTAAACTGCCCAGAAACCGAATCTGCTGACAGATCGAAAATCGGCCGATATCGCGTTTTCGGCCCTCAGAAGCGCCGAAATCGCGTTTTCTCGCTGAGCCCAGTGGACGGTGACTCGGTATGAAAACTGCACGGAGGAGCTGTTTTATCGTTTCTACCGTGCAGTTCGACATGTAAACTGCCCAGAAACCGAATCTGCTGACAGATCGAAAATCGGCCGATATCGCGTTTTCGGCCCTCGCGCCGAAATCGCGTTTTCTCGCTGAGCCCAGTGGACGGTGACTCGGTATGAAAACTGCACGGAGGAGCTGTTTTATCGTTTCTACCGTGCAGTTCGACATGTAAACTGCCCAGAAACCGAATCTGCTGACAGATCGAAAATCGGCCGATATCGCGTTTTCGGCCCTCAGAAGCGCCGAAATCGCGTTTTCTCGCTGAGCCCAGTGGACGGTGACTCGGTATGAAAACTGCACGGAGGAGCTGTTTTATCGTTTCTACCGTGCAGTTCGACATGTAAACTGCCCAGAAACCGAATCTGCTGACAGATCGAAAATCGGCCGATATCGCGTTTTCGGCCCTCAGAAGCGCCGAAATCGCGTTTTCTCGCTGAGCCCAGTGGACGGTGACTCGGTATGAAAACTGCACGGAGGAGCTGTTTTATCGTTTCTACCGTGCAGTTCGACATGTAAACTGCCCAGAAACCGAATCTGCTGACAGATCGAAAATCGGCCGATATCGCGTTTTTCGGCCCTCAGAAGCGCCGAAATCGCGTTTTCTCGCTGAGCCCAGTGGACGGTGACTCGGTATGAAAACTGCACGGAGGAGCTGTTTTATCGTTTCTACCGTGCAGTTCGACATGTAAACTGCCCAGAAACCGAATCTGCTGACAGATCGCAAATCGGCCGATATCGCGTTTTCGGCCCTCAGAAGCGCCGAAATCGCGTTTTCTCGCTGAGCCCAGTGGACGGTGACTCGGTATGAAAACTGCACGGAGGAGCTGTTTTATCGTTTCTACCGTGCAGTTCGACATGTAAACTGCCCAGAAACCGAATCTGCTGACAGATCGAAAATCGGCCGATATCGCGTTTTCGGCCCTCAGAAGCGCCGAAATCGCGTTTTCTCGCTGAGCCCAGTGGACGGTGACTCGGTATGAAAACTGCACGGAGGAGCTGTTTTATCGTTTCTACCGTGCAGTTCGACATGTAAACTGCCCAGAAACCGAATCTGCTGACAGATCGCAAATCGGCCGATATCGCGTTTTCGGCCCTCAGAAGCGCCGAAATCGCGTTTTCTCGCTGAGCCCAGTGGACGGTGACTCGGTATGAAAACTGCACGGAGGAGCTGTTTTATCGTTTCTACCGTGCAGTTCGACATGTAAACTGCCCAGAAACCGAATCTGCTGACAGATCGCAAATCGGCCGATATCGCGTTTTCGGCCCTCAGAAGCGCCGAAATCGCGTTTTCTCGCTGAGCCCAGTGGACGGTGACTCGGTATGAAAACTGCACGGAGGAGCTGTTTTATCGTTTCTACCGTGCAGTTCGACATGTAAACTGCCCAGAAACCGAATCTGCTGACAGATCGAAAATCGGCCGATATCGCGTTTTCGGCCCTCAGAAGCGCCGAAATCGCGTTTTCTCGCTGAGCCCAGTGGACGGTGACTCGGTATGAAAACTGCACGGAGGAGCTGTTTTATCGTTTCTACCGTGCAGTTCGACATGTAAACTGCCCAGAAACCGAATCTGCTGACAGATCGAAAATCGGCCGATATCGCGTTTTCGGCCCTCAGAAGCGCCGAAATCGCGTTTTCTCGCTGAGCCCAGTGGACGGTGACTCGGTATGAAAACTGCACGGAGGAGCTGTTTTATCGTTTCTACCGTGCAGTTCGACATGTAAACTGCCCAGAAACCGAATCTGCTGACAGATCGAAAATCGGCCGATATCGCGTTTTCGGCCCTCAGAAGCGCCGAAATCGCGTTTTCTCGCTGAGCCCAGTGGACGGTGACTCGGTATGAAAACTGCACGGAGGAGCTGTTTTATCGTTTCTACCGTGCAGTTCGACATGTAAACTGCCCAGAAACCGAATCTGCTGACAGATCGAAAATCGGCCGATATCGCGTTTTCGGCCCTCAGAAGCGCCGAAATCGCGTTTTCTCGCTGAGCCCAGTGGACGGTGACTCGGTATGAAAACTGCACGGAGGAGCTGTTTTATCGTTTCTACCGTGCAGTTCGACATGTAAACTGCCCAGAAACCGAATCTGCTGACAGATCGAAAATCGGCCGATATCGCGTTTTCGGCCCTCAGAAGCGCCGAAATCGCGTTTTCTCGCTGAGCCCAGTGGACGGTGACTCGGTATGAAAACTGCACGGAGGAGCTGTTTTATCGTTTCTACCGTGCAGTTCGACATGTAAACTGCCCAGAAACCGAATCTGCTGACAGATCGAAAATCGGCCGATATCGCGTTTTCGGCCCTCAGGAGCGCCGAAATCGCGTTTTCTCGCTGAGCCCAGTGGACGGTGACTCGGTATGAAAACTGCACGGAGGAGCTGTTTTATCGTTTCTACCGTGCAGTTCGACATGTAAACTGCCCAGAAACCGAATCTGCTGACAGATCGAAAATCGGCCGATATCGCGTTTTCGGCCCTCAGAAGCGCCGAAATCGCGTTTTCTCGCTGAGCCCAGTGGACGGTGAATCGGTATGAAAACTGCACGGAGGAGCTGTTTTATCGTTTTCACCGTGCAGTTCGACATGTAAACTGCCCAGAAACCGAATCTGCTGACAGATCGCAAATCGGCCGATATCGCGTTTTCGGCCCTCAGAAGCGCCGAAATCGCGTTTTCTCGCTGAGCCCAGTGGACGGTGACTCGGTATGAAAACTGCACGGAGGAGCTGTTTTATCGTTTCTACCGTGCAGTTCGACATGTAAACTGCCCAGAAACCGAATCTGCTGACAGATCGAAAATCGGCCGATATCGCGTTTTCGGCCCTCAGAAGCGCCGAAATCGCGTTTTCTCGCTGAGCCCAGTGGACGGTGACTCGGTATGAAAACTGCACGGAGGAGCTGTTTTATCGTTTCTACCGTGCAGTTCGACATGTAAACTGCCCAGAAACCGAATCTGCTGACAGATCGAAAATCGGCCGATATCGCGTTTTCGGCCCTCAGAAGCGCCGAAATCGCGTTTTCTCGCTGAGCCCAGTGGACGGTGACTCGGTATGAAAACTGCACGGAGGAGCTGTTTTATCGTTTCTACCGTGCAGTTCGACATGTAAACTGCCCAGAAACCGAATCTGCTGACAGATCGAAAATCGGCCGATATCGCGTTTTCGGCCCTCAGAAGCGCCGAAATCGCGTTTTCTCGCTGAGCCCAGTGGACGGTGACTCGGTATGAAAACTGCACGGAGGAGCGGTATGAAAACTGCACGGGGGAGCTGTTTTATCGTTTCTACCGTGCAGTTCGACATGTAAACTGCCCAGAAACCGAATCTGCTGACAGATCGCAAATCGGCCGATATCGCGTTTTCGGCCCTCAGAAGCGCCGAAATCGCGTTTTCTCGCTGAGCCCAGTGGACGGTGACTCGGTATGAAAACTGCACGGAGGAGCTGTTTTATCGTTTCTACCGTGCAGTTCGACATGTAAACTGCCCAGAAACCGAATCTGCTGACAGATCGAAAATCGGCCGATATCGCGTTTTCGGCCCTCAGAAGTGCCGAAATCGCGTTTTCTCGCTGAGCCGAGTGGACGGTGACTCGGTATGAAAACTGCACGGAGGAGCTGTTTTATCGTTTCTACCGTGCAGTTCGACATGTACACTGCCCAGAAACCGAATCTGCTGACAGATCGCAAATCGGCCGATATCGCGTTTTCGGCCCTCAGGAGCGCCGAAATCGCGTTTTCTCGCTGAGCCCAGTGGACGGTGACTCGGTATGAAAACTGCACGGAGGAGCTGTTTTATCGTTTCTACCGTGCAGTTCGACATGTAAACTGCCAAGAAACCGAATCTGCTGACAGATCGAAAATCCGATATCGCGTTTTCGGCCCTCAGAAGCGCCGAAATCGCGTTTTCTCGCTGAGCCGAGTGGACGGTGACTCGGTATGAAAACTGCACGGAGGAGCTGTTTTATCGTTTTCTACCGTGCAGTTCGACATGTAAACTGCCCAGAAACCGAATCTGCTGACAGATCGAAAATCGGCCGATATCGCGTTTTCGGCCCTCAGAAGCGCCGAAATCGCGTTTTCTCGCTGAGCCCAGTGGACGGTGACTCGGTATGAAAACTGCACGGAGGAGCTGTTTTATCGTTTCTACCGTGCAGTTCGACATGTAAACTGCCCAGAAACCGAATCTGCTGACAGATCGAAAATCGGCCGATATCGCGTTTTCGGCCCTCAGAAGCGCCGAAATCGCGTTTTCTCGCTGAGCCCAGTGGACGGTGACTCGGTATGAAAACTGCACGGAGGAGCTGTTTTATCGTTTCTACCGTGCAGTTCGACATGTAAACTGCCCAGAAACCGAATCTGCTGACAGATCGAAAATCGGCCGATATCGCGTTTTCGGCCCTCAGAAGCGCCGAAATCGCGTTTTCTCGCTGAGCCCAGTGGACGGTGACTCGGTATGAAAACTGCACGGAGGAGCTGTTTTATCGTTTCTACCGTGCAGTTCGACATGTAAACTGCCCAGAAACCGAATCTGCTGACAGATCGCAAATCGGCCGATATCGCGTTTTCGGCCCTCAGAAGCGCCGAAATCGCGTTTTCTCGCTGAGCCCAGTGGACGGTGACTCGGTATGAAAACTGCACGGAGGAGCTGTTTTATCGTTTCTACCGTGCAGTTCGACATGTAAACTGCCCAGAAACCGAATCTGCTGACAGATCGCAAATCGGCCGATATCGCGTTTTCGGCCCTCAGAAGCGCCGAAATCGCGTTTTCTCGCTGAGCCCAGTGGACGGTGACTCGGTATGAAAACTGCACGGAGGAGCTGTTTTATCGTTTCTACCGTGCAGTTCGACATGTAAACTGCCCAGAAACCGAATCTGCTGACAGATCGAAAATCGGCCGATATCGCGTTTTCGGCCCTCAGAAGCGCCGAAATCGCGTTTTCTCGCTGAGCCCAGTGGACGGTGACTCGGTATGAAAACTGCACGGAGGAGCTGTTTTATCGTTTCTACCGTGCAGTTCGACATGTAAACTGCCCAGAAACCGAATCTGCTGACAGATCGAAAATCGGCCGATATCGCGTTTTCGGCCCTCAGAAGCGCCGAAATCGCGTTTTCTCGCTGAGCCCAGTGGACGGTGACTCGGTATGAAAACTGCACGGAGGAGCTGTTTTATCGTTTCTACCGTGCAGTTCGACATGTAAACTGCCCAGAAACCGAATCTGCTGACAGATCGAAAATCGGCCGATATCGCGTTTTCGGCCCTCAGAAGCGCCGAAATCGCGTTTTCTCGCTGAGCCCAGTGGACGGTGACTCGGTATGAAAACTGCACGGAGGAGCTGTTTTATCGTTTCTACCGTGCAGTTCGACATGTAAACTGCCCAGAAACCGAATCTGCTGACAGATCGAAAATCGGCCGATATCGCGTTTTCGGCCCTCAGAAGCGCCGAAATCGCGTTTTCTCGCTGAGCCCAGTGGACGGTGACTCGGTATGAAAACTGCACGGAGGAGCTGTTTTATCGTTTCTACCGTGCAGTTCGACATGTAAACTGCCCAGAAACCGAATCTGCTGACAGATCGAAAATCGGCCGATATCGCGTTTTCGGCCCTCAGAAGCGCCGAAATCGCGTTTTCTCGCTGAGCCCAGTGGACGGTGACTCGGTATGAAAACTGCACGGAGGAGCTGTTTTATCGTTTCTACCGTGCAGTTCGACATGTAAACTGCCCAGAAACCGAATCTGCTGACAGATCGAAAATCGGCCGATATCGCGTTTTCGGCCCTCAGAAGCGCCGAAATCGCGTTTTCTCGCTGAGCCCAGTGGACGGTGACTCGGTATGAAAACTGCACGGAGGAGCTGTTTTATCGTTTCTACCGTGCAGTTCGACATGTAAACTGCCCAGAAACCGAATCTGCTGACAGATCGCAAATCGGCCGATATCGCGTTTTCGGCCCTCAGAAGCGCCGAAATCGCGTTTTCTCGCTGAGCCCAGTGGACGGTGACTCGGTATGAAAACTGCACGGAGGAGCTGTTTTATCGTTTCTACCGTGCAGTTCGACATGTAAACTGCCCAGAAACCGAATCTGCTGACAGATCGCAAATCGGCCGATATCGCGTTTTCGGCCCTCAGAAGCGCCGAAATCGCGTTTTCTCGCTGAGCCCAGTGGACGGTGACTCGGTATGAAAACTGCACGGAGGAGCTGTTTTATCGTTTCTACCGTGCAGTTCGACATGTAAACTGCCCAGAAACCGAATCTGCTGACAGATCGCAAATCGGCCGATATCGCGTTTTCGGCCCTCAGAAGCGCCGAAATCGCGTTTTCTCGCTGAGCCCAGTGGACGGTGACTCGGTATGAAAACTGCACGGAGGAGCTGTTTTATCGTTTCTACCGTGCAGTTCGACATGTAAACTGCCCAGAAACCGAATCTGCTGACAGATCGAAAATCGGCCGATATCGCGTTTTCGGCCCTCAGAAGCGCCGAAATCGCGTTTTCTCGCTGAGCCCAGTGGACGGTGACTCGGTATGAAAACTGCACGGAGGAGCTGTTTTATCGTTTCTACCGTGCAGTTCGACATGTAAACTGCCCAGAAACCGAATCTGCTGACAGATCGAAAATCGGCCGATATCGCGTTTTCGGCCCTCAGAAGCGCCGAAATCGCGTTTTCTCGCTGAGCCCAGTGGACGGTGACTCGGTATGAAAACTGCACGGAGGAGCTGTTTTATCGTTTCTACCGTGCAGTTCGACATGTAAACTGCCCAGAAACCGAATCTGCTGACAGATCGAAAATCGGCCGATATCGCGTTTTCGGCCCTCAGAAGCGCCGAAATCGCGTTTTCTCGCTGAGCCCAGTGGACGGTGACTCGGTATGAAAACTGCACGGAGGAGAACTGCACGGGGGAGCTGTTTTATCGTTTCTACCGTGCAGTTCGACATGTAAACTGCCCAGAAACCGAATCTGCTGACAGATCGCAAATCGGCCGATATCGCGTTTTCGGCCCTCAGAAGCGCCGAAATCGCGTTTTCTCGCTGAGCCCAGTGGACGGTGACTCGGTATGAAAACTGCACGGAGGAGCTGTTTTATCGTTTCTACCGTGCAGTTCGACATGTAAACTGCCCAGAAACCGAATCTGCTGACAGATCGAAAATCGGCCGATATCGCGTTTTCGGCCCTCAGAAGTGCCGAAATCGCGTTTTCTCGCTGAGCCGAGTGGACGGTGACTCGGTATGAAAACTGCACGGAGGAGCGACATGTACTGCCCAGAAACCTGCCCAGAAACCGAATCTGCTGACAGATCGAAAATCGGCCGATATCGCGTTTTCGGCCCTCAGGAGCGCCGAAATCGCGTTTTCTCGCTGAGCCCAGTGGACGGTGACTCGGTATGAAAACTGCACGGAGGAGCTGTTTTATCGTTTCTACCGTGCAGTTCGACATGTAAACTGCCAAGAAACCGAATCTGCTGACAGATCGAAAATCGGCCGATATCGCGTTTTCGGCCCTCAGAAGCGCCGAAATCGCGTTTTCTCGCTGAGCCGAGTGGACGGTGACTCGGTATGAAAACTGCACGGAGGAGCTGTTTTATCGTTTTCACCGTGCAGTTCGACATGTAAACTGCCCAGAAACCGAATCTGCTGACAGATCGCAAATCGGCCGATATCGCGTTTTCGGCCCTCAGAAGCGCCGAAATCGCGTTTTCTCGCTGAGCGCAGTGGACGGTGACTCGGTATGAAAACTGCACGGAGGAGCTGTTTTATCGTTTCTACCGTGCAGTTCGACATGAAAACTGCCCAGAAACCGAATCTGCTGACAGATCGAAAATCGGCCGATATCGCGTTTTCGGCCCTCAGAAGCGCCGAAATCGCGTTTTCTCGCTGAGCCCAGTGGACGGTGACTCGGTATGAAAACTGCACGGAGGAGCTGTTTTATCGTTTTCACCGTGCAGTTCGACATGTAAACTGCCCAGAAACCGAATCTGCTGACAGATCGCAAATCGGCCGATATCGCGTTTTCGGCCCTCAGAAGCGCCGAAATCGCGTTTTCTCGCTGAGCCCAGTGGACGGTGACTCGGTATGAAAACTGCACGGAGGAGCTGTTTTATCGTTTCTACCGTGCAGTTCGACATGTAAACTGCCCAGAAACCGAATCTGCTGACAGATCGCAAATCGGCCGATATCGCGTTTTCGGCCCTCAGAAGCGCCGAAATCGCGTTTTCTCGCTGAGCCCAGTGGACGGTGACTCGGTATGAAAACTGCACGGGGGAGCTGTTTTATCGTAAACTGCCCAGAAACCGAATCTGCTGACAGATCGAAAATCGGCCGATATCGCGTTTTCGGCCCTCAGAAGCGCCGAAATCGCGTTTTCTCGCTGAGCCCAGTGGACGGTGACTCGGTATGAAAACTGCACGGAGGAGCTGTTTTATCGTTTCTACCGTGCAGTTCGACATGTAAACTGCCCAGAAACCGAATCTGCTGACAGATCGCAAATCGGCCGATATCGCGTTTTCGGCCCTCAGAAGCGCCGAAATCGCGTTTTCTCGCTGAGCCCAGTGGACGGTGACTCGGTATGAAAACTGCACGGAGGAGCTGTTTTATCGTTTCTACCGTGCAGTTCGACATGTAAACTGCCCAGAAACCGAATCTGCTGACAGATCGCAAATCGGCCGATATCGCGTTTTCGGCCCTCAGAAGCGCCGAAATCGCGTTTTCTCGCTGAGCCCAGTGGACGGTGACTCGGTATGAAAACTGCACGGAGGAGCTGTTTTATCGTTTCTACCGTGCAGTTCGACATGTAAACTGCCCAGAACCGAATCTGCTGACAGATCGAAAATCGGCCGATATCGCGTTTTCGGCCCTCAGAAGCGCCGAAATCGCGTTTTCTCGCTGAGCCCAGTGGACGGTGACTCGGTATGAAAACTGCACGGAGGAGCTGTTTTATCGTTTCTACCGTGCAGTTCGACATGTAAACTGCCCAGAAACCGAATCTGCTGACAGATCGAAAATCGGCCGATATCGCGTTTTCGGCCCTCAGAAGCGCCGAAATCGCGTTTTCTCGCTGAGCCCAGTGGACGGTGACTCGGTATGAAAACTGCACGGAGGAGCTGTTTTATCGTTTCTACCGTGCAGTTCGACATGTAAACTGCCCAGAAACCGAATCTGCTGACAGATCGAAAATCGGCCGATATCGCGTTTTCGGCCCTCAGAAGCGCCGAAATCGCGTTTTCTCGCTGAGCCCAGTGGACGGTGACTCGGTATGAAAACTGCACGGAGGAGCTGTTTTATCGTTTCTACCGTGCAGTTCGACATGTAAACTGCCCAGAAACCGAATCTGCTGACAGATCGCAAATCGGCCGATATCGCGTTTTCGGCCCTCAGAAGCGCCGAAATCGCGTTTTCTCGCTGAGCCCAGTGGACGGTGACTCGGTATGAAAACTGCACGGAGGAGCTGTTTTATCGTTTCTACCGTGCAGTTCGACATGTAAACTGCCCAGAAACCGAATCTGCTGACAGATCGAAAATCGGCCGATATCGCGTTTTCGGCCCTCAGAAGCGCCGAAATCGCGTTTTCTCGCTGAGCCCAGTGGACGGTGACTCGGTATGAAAACTGCACGGAGGAGCTGTTTTATCGTTTCTACCGTGCAGTTCGACATGTAAACTGCCCAGAAACCGAATCTGCTGACAGATCGCAAATCGGCCGATATCGCGTTTTCGGCCCTCAAGCGCCGAAATCGCGTTTTCTCGCTGAGCCCAGTGGACGGTGACTCGGTATGAAAACTGCACGGAGGAGCTGTTTTATCGTTTCTACCGTGCAGTTCGACATGTAAACTGCCCAGAAACCGAATCTGCTGACAGATCGAAAATCGGCCGATATCGCGTTTTCGGCCCTCAGAAGCGCCGAAATCGCGTTTTCTCGCTGAGCCCAGTGGACGGTGACTCGGTATGAAAACTGCACGGAGGAGCTGTTTTATCGTTTCTACCGTGCAGTTCGACATGTAAACTGCCCAGAAACCGAATCTGCTGACAGATCGAAAATCGGCCGATATCGCGTTTTCGGCCCTCAGAAGCGCCGAAATCGCGTTTTCTCGCTGAGCCCAGTGGACGGTGACTCGGTATGAAAACTGCACGGAGGAGCTGTTTTATCGTTTCTACCGTGCAGTTCGACATGTAAACTGCCCAGAAACCGAATCTGCTGACAGATCGAAAATCGGCCGATATCGCGTTTTCGGCCCTCAGAAGCGCCGAAATCGCGTTTTCTCGCTGAGCCCAGTGGACGGTGACTCGGTATGAAAACTGCACGGAGGAGCTTTTATCGTTTCTACCGTGCAGTTCGACATGTAAACTGCCCAGAAACCGAATCTGCTGACAGATCGAAAATCGGCCGATATCGCGTTTTCGGCCCTCAGAAGCGCCGAAATCGCGTTTTCTCGCTGAGCCCAGTGGACGGTGACTCGGTATGAAAACTGCACGGAGGAGCTGTTTTATCGTTTCTACCGTGCAGTTCGACATGTAAACTGCCCAGAAACCGAATCTGCTGACAGATCGCAAATCGGCCGATATCGCGTTTTCGGCCCTCAGAAGCGCCGAAATCGCGTTTTCTCGCTGAGCCCAGTGGACGGTGACTCGGTATGAAAACTGCACGGAGGAGCTGTTTTATCGTTTCTACCGTGCAGTTCGACATGTAAACTGCCCAGAAACCGAATCTGCTGACAGATCGAAAATCGGCCGATATCGCGTTTTCGGCCCTCAGAAGCGCCGAAATCGCGTTTTCTCGCTGAGCCCAGTGGACGGTGACTCGGTATGAATACTGCACGGAGGAGCTGTTTTATCGTTTCTACCGTGCAGTTCGACATGTAAACTGCCCAGAAACCGAATCTGCTGACAGATCGAAAATCGGCCGATATCGCGTTTTCGGCCCTCAGAAGCGCCGAAATCGCGTTTTCTCGCTGAGCCCAGTGGACGGTGACTCGGTATGAAAACTGCACGGAGGAGCTGTTTTATCGTTTCTACCGTGCAGTTCGACATGTAAACTGCCCAGAAACCGAATCTGCTGACAGATCGAAAATCGGCCGATATCGCGTTTTCGGCCCTCAGAAGCGCCGAAATCGCGTTTTCTCGCTGAGCCCAGTGGACGGTGACTCGGTATGAAAACTGCACGGAGGAGCTGTTTTATCGTTTCTACCGTGCAGTTCGACATGTAAACTGCCCAGAAACCGAATCTGCTGACAGATCGAAAATCGGCCGATATCGCGTTTTCGGCCCTCAGAAGCGCCGAAATCGCGTTTTCTCGCTGAGCCCAGTGGACGTGACTCGGTATGAAAACTGCACGGAGGAGCTGTTTTATCGTTTCTACCGTGCAGTTCGACATGTAAACTGCCCAGAAACCGAATCTGCTGACAGATCGAAAATCGGCCGATATCGCGTTTTCGGCCCTCAGAAGCGCCGAAATCGCGTTTTCTCGCTGAGCCCAGTGGACGGTGACTCGGTATGAAAACTGCACGGAGGAGCTGTTTTATCGTTTCTACCGTGCAGTTCGACATGTAAACTGCCCAGAAACCGAATCTGCTGACAGATCGCAAATCGGCCGATATCGCGTTTTCGGCCCTCAGAAGCGCCGAAATCGCGTTTTCTCGCTGAGCCCAGTGGACGGTGACTCGGTATGAAAACTGCACGGAGGAGCTGTTTTATCGTTTCTACCGTGCAGTTCGACATGTAAACTGCCCAGAAACGAAAATCGGCCGATATCGCGTTTTCGGCCCTCAGAAGCGCCGAAATCGCGTTTTCTCGCTGAGCCCAGTGGACGGTGACTCGGTATGAAAACTGCACGGAGGAGCTGTTTTATCGTTTCTACCGTGCAGTTCGACATGTAAACTGCCCAGAAACCGAATCTGCTGACAGATCGCAAATCGGCCGATATCGCGTTTTCGGCCCTCAGAAGCGCCGAAATCGCGTTTTCTCGCTGAGCCCAGTGGACGGTGACTCGGTATGAAAACTGCACGGAGGAGCTGTTTTATCGTTTCTACCGTGCAGTTCGACATGTAAACTGCCCAGAAACCGAATCTGCTGACAGATCGAAAATCGGCCGATATCGCGTTTTCGGCCCTCAGAAGCGCCGAAATCGCGTTTTCTCGCTGAGCCCAGTGGACGGTGACTCGGTATGAAAACTGCACGGAGGAGCTGTTTTATCGTTTCTACCGTGCAGTTCGACATGTAAACTGCCCAGAAACCGAATCTGCTGACAGATCGAAAATCGGCCGATATCGCGTTTTCGGCCCTCAGAAGCGCCGAAATCGCGTTTTCTCGCTGAGCCCAGTGGACGGTGACTCGGTATGAAAACTGCACGGAGGAGCTGTTTTATCGTTTCTACCGTGCAGTTCGACATGTAAACTGCCCAGAAACCGAATCTGCTGACAGATCGAAAATCGGCCGATATCGCGTTTTCGGCCCTCAGAAGCGCCGAAATCGCGTTTTCTCGCTGAGCCCAGTGGACGGTGACTCGGTATGAAAACTGCACGGAGGAGCTGTTTTATCGTTTCTACCGTGCAGTTCGACATGTAAACTGCCCAGAAACCGAATCTGCTGACAGATCGAAAATCGGCCGATATCGCGTTTTCGGCCCTCAGAAGCGCCGAAATCGCGTTTTCTCGCTGAGCCCAGTGGACGGTGACTCGGTATGAAAACTGCACGGAGGAGCTGTTTTATCGTTTCTACCGTGCAGTTCGACATGTAAACTGCCCAGAAACCGAATCTGCTGACAGATCGAAAATCGGCCGATATCGCGTTTTCGGCCCTCAGAAGCGCCGAAATCGCGTTTTCTCGCTGAGCCCAGTGGACGGTGACTCGGTATGAAAACTGCACGGAGGAGCTGTTTTATCGTTTCTACCGTGCAGTTCGACATGTAAACTGCCCAGAAACCGAATCTGCTGACAGATCGCAAATCGGCCGATATCGCGTTTTCGGCCCTCAGAAGCGCCGAAATCGCGTTTTCTCGCTGAGCCCAGTGGACGGTGACTCGGTATGAAAACTGCACGGAGGAGCTGTTTTATCGTTTCTACCGTGCAGTTCGACATGTAAACTGCCCAGAAACCGAATCTGCTGACAGATCGAAAATCGGCCGATATCGCGTTTTCGGCCCTCAGAAGCGCCGAAATCGCGTTTTCTCGCTGAGCCCAGTGGACGGTGACTCGGTATGAAAACTGCACGGAGGAGCTGTTTTATCGTTTCTACCGTGCAGTTCGACATGTAAACTGCCCAGAAACCGAATCTGCTGACAGATCGAAAATCGGCCGATATCGCGTTTTCGGCCCTCAGAAGCGCCGAAATCGCGTTTTCTCGCTGAGCCCAGTGGACGGTGACTCGGTATGAAAACTGCACGGAGGAGCTGTTTTATCGTTTCTACCGTGCAGTTCGACATGTAAACTGCCCAGAAACCGAATCTGCTGACAGATCGAAAATCGGCCGATATCGCGTTTTCGGCCCTCAGAAGCGCCGAAATCGCGTTTTCTCGCTGAGCCCAGTGGACGGTGACTCGGTATGAAAACTGCACGGAGGAGCTGTTTTATCGTTTCTACCGTGCAGTTCGACATGTAAACTGCCCAGAAACCGAATCTGCTGACAGATCGCAAATCGGCCGATATCGCGTTTTCGGCCCTCAGAAGCGCCGAAATCGCGTTTTCTCGCTGAGCCCAGTGGACGGTGACTCGGTATGAAAACTGCACGGAGGAGCTGTTTTATCGTTTCTACCGTGCAGTTCGACATGTAAACTGCCCAGAAACCGAATCTGCTGACAGATCGAAAATCGGCCGATATCGCGTTTTCGGCCCTCAGAAGCGCCGAAATCGCGTTTTCTCGCTGAGCCCAGTGGACGGTGACTCGGTATGAAAACTGCACGGAGGAGCTGTTTTATCGTTTCTACCGTGCAGTTCGACATGTAAACTGCCCAGAAACCGAATCTGCTGACAGATCGCAAATCGGCCGATATCGCGTTTTCGGCCCTCAGAAGCGCCGAAATCGCGTTTTCTCGCTGAGCCCAGTGGACGGTGACTCGGTATGAAAACTGCACGGAGGAGCTGTTTTATCGTTTCTACCGTGCAGTTCGACATGTAAACTGCCCAGAAACCGAATCTGCTGACAGATCGAAAATCGGCCGATATCGCGTTTTCGGCCCTCAGAAGCGCCGAAATCGCGTTTTCTCGCTGAGCCCAGTGGACGGTGACTCGGTATGAAAACTGCACGGAGGAGCTGTTTTATCGTTTCTACCGTGCAGTTCGACATGTAAACTGCCCAGAAACCGAATCTGCTGACAGATCGCAAATCGGCCGATATCGCGTTTTCGGCCCTCAGAAGCGCCGAAATCGCGTTTTCTCGCTGAGCCCAGTGGACGGTGACTCGGTATGAAAACTGCACGGAGGAGCTGTTTTATCGTTTCTACCGTGCAGTTCGACATGTAAACTGCCCAGAAACCGAATCTGCTGACAGATCGAAAATCGGCCGATATCGCGTTTTCGGCCCTCAGAAGCGCCGAAATCGCGTTTTCTCGCTGAGCCCAGTGGACGGTGACTCGGTATGAAAACTGCACGGAGGAGCTGTTTTATCGTTTCTACCGTGCAGTTCGACATGTAAACTGCCCAGAAACCGAATCTGCTGACAGATCGAAAATCGGCCGATATCGCGTTTTCGGCCCTCAGAAGCGCCGAAATCGCGTTTTCTCGCTGAGCCCAGTGGACGGTGACTCGGTATGAAAACTGCACGGAGGAGCTGTTTTATCGTTTCTACCGTGCAGTTCGACATGTAAACTGCCCAGAAACCGAATCTGCTGACAGATCGAAAATCGGCCGATATCGCGTTTTCGGCCCTCAGAAGCGCCGAAATCGCGTTTTCTCGCTGAGCCCAGTGGACGGTGACTCGGTATGAAAACTGCACGGAGGAGCTGTTTTATCGTTTCTACCGTGCAGTTCGACATGTAAACTGCCCAGAAACCGAATCTGCTGACAGATCGAAAATCGGCCGATATCGCGTTTTCGGCCCTCAGAAGCGCCGAAATCGCGTTTTCTCGCTGAGCCCAGTGGACGGTGACTCGGTATGAAAACTGCACGGAGGAGCTGTTTTATCGTTTCTACCGTGCAGTTCGACATGTAAACTGCCCAGAAACCGAATCTGCTGACAGATCGAAAATCGGCCGATATCGCGTTTTCGGCCCTCAGAAGCGCCGAAATCGCGTTTTCTCGCTGAGCCCAGTGGACGGTGACTCGGTATGAAAACTGCACGGAGGAGCTGTTTTATCGTTTCTACCGTGCAGTTCGACATGTAAACTGCCCAGAAACCGAATCTGCTGACAGATCGAAAATCGGCCGATATCGCGTTTTCGGCCCTCAGAAGCGCCGAAATCGCGTTTTCTCGCTGAGCCCAGTGGACGGTGACTCGGTATGAAAACTGCACGGAGGAGCTGTTTTATCGTTTCTACCGTGCAGTTCGACATGTAAACTGCCCAGAAACCGAATCTGCTGACAGATCGAAAATCGGCCGATATCGCGTTTCGCGTTTTCTCGCTGAGCCCAGTGGACGGTGACTCGGTATGAAAACTGCACGGAGGAGCTGTTTTATCGTTTCTACCGTGCAGTTCGACATGTAAACTGCCCAGAAACCGAATCTGCTGACAGATCGAAAATCGGCCGATATCGCGTTTTCGGCCCTCAGAAGCGCCGAAATCGCGTTTTCTCGCTGAGCCCAGTGGACGGTGACTCGGTATGAAAACTGCACGGAGGAGCTGTTTTATCGTTTCTACCGTGCAGTTCGACATGTAAACTGCCCAGAAACCGAATCTGCTGACAGATCGAAAATCGGCCGATATCGCGTTTTCGGCCCTCAGAAGCGCCGAAATCGCGTTTTCTCGCTGAGCCCAGTGGACGGTGACTCGGTATGAAAACTGCACGGAGGAGCTGTTTTATCGTTTCTACCGTGCAGTTCGACATGTAAACTGCCCAGAAACCGAATCTGCTGACAGATCGAAAATCGGCCGATATCGCGTTTTCGGCCCTCAGAAGCGCCGAAATCGCGTTTTCTCGCTGAGCCCAGTGGACGGTGACTCGGTATGAAAACTGCACGGAGGAGCTGTTTTATCGTTTCTACCGTGCAGTTCGACATGTAAACTGCCCAGAAACCGAATCTGCTGACAGATCGAAAATCGGCCGATATCGCGTTTTCGGCCCTCAGAAGCGCCGAAATCGCGTTTTCTCGCTGAGCCCAGTGGACGGTGACTCGGTATGAAAACTGCACGGAGGAGCTGTTTTATCGTTTCTACCGTGCAGTTCGACATGTAAACTGCCCAGAAACCGAATCTGCTGACAGATCGAAAATCGGCCGATATCGCGTTTTCGGCCCTCAGAAGCGCCGAAATCGCGTTTTCTCGCTGAGCCCAGTGGACGGTGACTCGGTATGAAAACTGCACGGAGGAGCTGTTTTATCGTTTCTACCGTGCAGTTCGACATGTAAACTGCCCAGAAACCGAATCTGCTGACAGATCGAAAATCGGCCGATATCGCGTTTTCGGCCCTCAGAAGCGCCGAAATCGCGTTTTCTCGCTGAGCCCAGTGGACGGTGACTCGGTATGAAAACTGCACGGAGGAGCTGTTTTATCGTTTCTACCGTGCAGTTCGACATGTAAACTGCCCAGAAACCGAATCTGCTGACAGATCGAAAATCGGCCGATATCGCGTTTTCGGCCCTCAGAAGCGCCGAAATCGCGTTTTCTCGCTGAGCCCAGTGGACGGTGACTCGGTATGAAAACTGCACGGAGGAGCTGTTTTATCGTTTCTACCGTGCAGTTCGACATGTAAACTGCCCAGAAACCGAATCTGCTGACAGATCGAAAATCGGCCGATATCGCGTTTTCGGCCCTCAGAAGCGCCGAAATCGCGTTTTCTCGCTGAGCCCAGTGGACGGTGACTCGGTATGAAAACTGCACGGAGGAGCTGTTTTATCGTTTCTACCGTGCAGTTCGACATGTAAACTGCCCAGAAACCGAATCTGCTGACAGATCGAAAATCGGCCGATATCGCGTTTTCGGCCCTCAGAAGCGCCGAAATCGCGTTTTCTCGCTGAGCCCAGTGGACGGTGACTCGGTATGAAAACTGCACGGAGGAGCTGTTTTATCGTTTCTACCGTGCAGTTCGACATGTAAACTGCCCAGAAACCGAATCTGCTGACAGATCGCAAATCGGCCGATATCGCGTTTTCGGCCCTCAGAAGCGCCGAAATCGCGTTTTCTCGCTGAGCCCAGTGGACGGTGACTCGGTATGAAAACTGCACGGAGGAGCTGTTTTATCGTTTCTACCGTGCAGTTCGACATGTAAACTGCCCAGAAACCGAATCTGCTGACAGATCGAAAATCGGCCGATATCGCGTTTTCGGCCCTCAGAAGCGCCGAAATCGCGTTTTCTCGCTGAGCCCAGTGGACGGTGACTCGGTATGAAAACTGCACGGAGGAGCTGTTTTATCGTTTCTACCGTGCAGTTCGACATGTAAACTGCCCAGAAACCGAATCTGCTGACAGATCGAAAATCGGCCGATATCGCGTTTTCGGCCCTCAGAAGCGCCGAAATCGCGTTTTCTCGCTGAGCCCAGTGGACGGTGACTCGGTATGAAAACTGCACGGAGGAGCTGTTTTATCGTTTCTACCGTGCAGTTCGACATGTAAACTGCCCAGAAACCGAATCTGCTGACAGATCGCAAATCGGCCGATATCGCGTTTTCGGCCCTCAGAAGCGCCGAAATCGCGTTTTCTCGCTGAGCCCAGTGGACGGTGACTCGGTATGAAAACTGCACGGAGGAGCTGTTTTATCGTTTCTACCGTGCAGTTCGACATGTAAACTGCCCAGAAACCGAATCTGCTGACAGATCGCAAATCGGCCGATATCGCGTTTTCGGCCCTCAGAAGCGCCGAAATCGCGTTTTCTCGCTGAGCCCAGTGGACGGTGACTCGGTATGAAAACTGCACGGAGGAGCTGTTTTATCGTTTCTACCGTGCAGTTCGACATGTAAACTGCCCAGAAACCGAATCTGCTGACAGATCGCAAATCGGCCGATATCGCGTTTTCGGCCCTCAGAAGCGCCGAAATCGCGTTTTCTCGCTGAGCCCAGTGGACGGTGACTCGGTATGAAAACTGCACGGAGGAGCTGTTTTATCGTTTCTACCGTGCAGTTCGACATGTAAACTGCCCAGAAACCGAATCTGCTGACAGATCGAAAATCGGCCGATATCGCGTTTTCGGCCCTCAGAAGCGCCGAAATCGCGTTTTCTCGCTGAGCCCAGTGGACGGTGACTCGGTATGAAAACTGCACGGAGGAGCTGTTTTATCGTTTCTACCGTGCAGTTCGACATGTAAACTGCCCAGAAACCGAATCTGCTGACAGATCGAAAATCTATCGTTTCTACCGTGCAGTTCGACATGTAAACTGCCCAGAAACCGAATCTGCTGACAGATCGCAAATCGGCCGATATCGCGTTTTCGGCCCTCAGAAGCGCCGAAATCGCGTTTTCTCGCTGAGCCCAGTGGACGGTGACTCGGTATGAAAACTGCACGGAGGAGCTGTTTTATCGTTTCTACCGTGCAGTTCGACATGTAAACTGCCCAGAAACCGAATCTGCTGACAGATCGCAAATCGGCCGATATCGCGTTTTCGGCCCTCAGAAGCGCCGAAATCGCGTTTTCTCGCTGAGCCCAGTGGACGGTGACTCGGTATGAAAACTGCACGGAGGAGCTGTTTTATCGTTTCTACCGTGCAGTTCGACATGTAAACTGCCCAGAAACCGAATCTGCTGACAGATCGCAAATCGGCCGATATCGCGTTTTCGGCCCTCAGAAGCGCCGAAATCGCGTTTTCTCGCTGAGCCCAGTGGACGGTGACTCGGTATGAAAACTGCACGGAGGAGCTGTTTTATCGTTTCTACCGTGCAGTTCGACATGTAAACTGCCCAGAAACCGAATCTGCTGACAGATCGCAAATCGGCCGATATCGCGTTTTCGGCCCTCAGAAGCGCCGAAATCGCGTTTTCTCGCTGAGCCCAGTGGACGGTGACTCGGTATGAAAACTGCACGGAGGAGCTGTTTTATCGTTTCTACCGTGCAGTTCGACATGTAAACTGCCCAGAAACCGAATCTGCTGACAGATCGCAAATCGGCCGATATCGCGTTTTCGGCCCTCAGAAGCGCCGAAATCGCGTTTTCTCGCTGAGCCCAGTGGACGGTGACTCGGTATGAAAACTGCACGGAGGAGCTGTTTTATCGTTTCTACCGTGCAGTTCGACATGTAAACTGCCCAGAAACCGAATCTGCTGACAGATCGCAAATCGGCCGATATCGCGTTTTCGGCCCTCAGAAGCGCCGAAATCGCGTTTTCTCGCTGAGCCCAGTGGACGGTGACTCGGTATGAAAACTGCACGGAGGAGCTGTTTTATCGTTTCTACCGTGCAGTTCGACATGTAAACTGCCCAGAAACCGAATCTGCTGACAGATCGCAAATCGGCCGATATCGCGTTTTCGGCCCTCAGAAGCGCCGAAATCGCGTTTTCTCGCTGAGCCCAGTGGACGGTGACTCGGTATGAAAACTGCACGGAGGAGCTGTTTTATCGTTTCTACCGTGCAGTTCGACATGTAAACTGCCCAGAAACCGAATCTGCTGACAGATCGAAAATCGGCCGATATCGCGTTTTCGGCCCTCAGAAGCGCCGAAATCGCGTTTTCTCGCTGAGCCCAGTGGACGGTGACTCGGTATGAA
Source organism: Cryptocheilus praepositus (assembly GCA_033815515.1). Taxonomy (NCBI): domain Eukaryota; kingdom Metazoa; phylum Arthropoda; class Insecta; order Hymenoptera; family Pompilidae; genus Cryptocheilus; species Cryptocheilus praepositus. Next base: position 64,117 of record JAWWQZ010000335.1, read on the forward strand.
AACTGCACGGAGGAGCTGTTTTATCGTTTCTACCGTGCAGTTCGACATGTAAACTGCCCAGAAACCGAATCTGCTGACAGATCGCAAATCGGCCGATATCGCGTTTTCGGCCCTCAGAAGCGCCGAAATCGCGTTTTCTCGCTGAGCCCAGTGGACGGTGACTCGGTATGAAAACTGCACGGAGGAGCTGTTTTATCGTTTCTACCGTGCAGTTCGACATGTAAACTGCCCAGAAACCGAATCTGCTGACAGATCGAAAATCGGCCGATATCGCGTTTTCGGCCCTCAGAAGCGCCGAAATCGCGTTTTCTCGCTGAGCCCAGTGGACGGTGACTCGGTATGAAAACTGCACGGAGGAGCTGTTTTATCGTTTCTACCGTGCAGTTCGACATGTAAACTGCCCAGAAACCGAATCTGCTGACAGATCGCAAATCGGCCGATTCGCGTTTTCGGCCCTCAGAGCGCCGAAATCGCGTTTTCTCGCTGAGCCCAGTGGACGGTGACTCGGTATGAAAACTGCACGGAGGAGCTGTTTTATCGTTTCTACCGTGCAGTTCGACATGTAAACTGCCCAGAAACCGAATCTGCTGACAGATCGAAAATCGGCCGATATCGCGTTTTCGGCCCTCAGAAGCGCCGAAATCGCGTTTTCTCGCTGAGCCCAGTGGACGGTGACTCGGTATGAAAACTGCACGGAGGAGCTGTTTTATCGTTTCTACCGTGCAGTTCGACATGTAAACTGCCCAGAAACCGAATCTGCTGACAGATCGCAAATCGGCCGATATCGCGTTTTCGGCCCTCAGAAGCGCCGAAATCGCGTTTTCTCGCTGAGCCCAGTGGACGGTGACTCGGTATGAAAACTGCACGGAGGAGCTGTTTTATCGTTTCTACCGTGCAGTTCGACATGTAAACTGCCCAGAAACCGAATCTGCTGACAGATCGAAAATCGGCCGATATCGCGTTTTCGGCCCTCAGAAGCGCCGAAATCGCGTTTTCTCGCTGAGCCCAGTGGACGGTGACTCGGTATGAAAACTGCACGGAGGAGCTGTTTTATCGTTTCTACCGTGCAGTTCGACATGTAAACTGCCCAGAAACCGAATCTGCTGACAGATCGCAAATCGGCCGATATCGCGTTTTCGGCCCTCAGAAGCGCCGAAATCGCGTTTTCTCGCTGAGCCCAGTGGACGGTGACTCGGTATGAAAACTGCACGGAGGAGCTGTTTTATCGTTTCTACCGTGCAGTTCGACATGTAAACTGCCCAGAAACCGAATCTGCTGACAGATCGCAAATCGGCCGATATCGCGTTTTCGGCCCTCAGAAGCGCCGAAATCGCGTTTTCTCGCTGAGCCCAGTGGACGGTGACTCGGTATGAAAACTGCACGGAGGAGCTGTTTTATCGTTTCTACCGTGCAGTTCGACATGTAAACTGCCCAGAAACCGAATCTGCTGACAGATCGCAAATCGGCCGATATCGCGTTTTCGGCCCTCAGAAGCGCCGAAATCGCGTTTTCTCGCTGAGCCCAGTGGACGGTGACTCGGTATGAAAACTGCACGGAGGAGCTGTTTTATCGTTTCTACCGTGCAGTTCGACATGTAAACTGCCCAGAAACCGAATCTGCTGACAGATCGCAAATCGGCCGATATCGCGTTTTCGGCCCTCAGAAGCGCCGAAATCGCGTTTTCTCGCTGAGCCCAGTGGACGGTGACTCGGTATGAAAACTGCACGGAGGAGCTGTTTTATCGTTTCTACCGTGCAGTTCGACATGTAAACTGCCCAGAAACCGAATCTGCTGACAGATCGCAAATCGGCCGATATCGCGTTTTCGGCCCTCAGAAGCGCCGAAATCGCGTTTTCTCGCTGAGCCCAGTGGACGGTGACTCGGTATGAAAACTGCACGGAGGAGCTGTTTTATCGTTTCTACCGTGCAGTTCGACATGTAAACTGCCCAGAAACCGAATCTGCTGACAGATCGCAAATCGGCCGATATCGCGTTTTCGGCCCTCAGAAGCGCCGAAATCGCGTTTTCTCGCTGAGCCCAGTGGACGGTGACTCGGTATGAAAACTGCACGGAGGAGCTGTTTTATCGTTTCTACCGTGCAGTTCGACATGTAAACTGCCCAGAAACCGAATCTGCTGACAGATCGAAAATCGGCCGATATCGCGTTTTCGGCCCTCAGAAGCGCCGAAATCGCGTTTTCTCGCTGAGCCCAGTGGACGGTGACTCGGTATGAAAACTGCACGGAGGAGCTGTTTTATCGTTTCTACCGTGCAGTTCGACATGTAAACTGCCCAGAAACCGAATCTGCTGACAGATCGCAAATCGGCCGATATCGCGTTTTCGGCCCTCAGAAGCGCCGAAATCGCGTTTTCTCGCTGAGCCCAGTGGACGGTGACTCGGTATGAAAACTGCACGGAGGAGCTGTTTTATCGTTTCTACCGTGCAGTTCGACATGTAAACTGCCCAGAAACCGAATCTGCTGACAGATCGCAAATCGGCCGATATCGCGTTTTCGGCCCTCAGAAGCGCCGAAATCGCGTTTTCTCGCTGAGCCCAGTGGACGGTGACTCGGTATGAAAACTGCACGGAGGAGCTGTTTTATCGTTTCTACCGTGCAGTTCGACATGTAAACTGCCCAGAAACCGAATCTGCTGACAGATCGAAAATCGGCCGATATCGCGTTTTCGGCCCTCAGAAGCGCCGAAATCGCGTTTTCTCGCTGAGCCCAGTGGACGGTGACTCGGTATGAAAACTGCACGGAGGAGCTGTTTTATCGTTTCTACCGTGCAGTTCGACATGTAAACTGCCCAGAAACCGAATCTGCTGACAGATCGCAAATCGGCCGATATCGCGTTTTCGGCCCTCAGAAGCGCCGAAATCGCGTTTTCTCGCTGAGCCCAGTGGACGGTGACTCGGTATGAAAACTGCACGGAGGAGCTGTTTTCGTTTCTACCGTGCAGTTCGACATGTAAACTGCCCAGAAACCGAATCTGCTGACAGATCGCAAATCGGCCGATATCGCGTTTTCGGCCCTCAGAAGCGCCGAAATCGCGTTTTCTCGCTGAGCCCAGTGGACGGTGACTCGGTATGAAAACTGCACGGAGGAGCTGTTTTATCGTTTCTACCGTGCAGTTCGACATGTAAACTGCCCAGAAACCGAATCTGCTGACAGATCGCAAATCGGCCGATATCGCGTTTTCGGCCCTCAGAAGCGCCGAAATCGCGTTTTCTCGCTGAGCCCAGTGGACGGTGACTCGGTATGAAAACTGCACGGAGGAGCTGTTTTATCGTTTCTACCGTGCAGTTCGACATGTAAACTGCCCAGAAACCGAATCTGCTGACAGATCGCAAATCGGCCGATATCGCGTTTTCGGCCCTCAGAAGCGCCGAAATCGCGTTTTCTCGCTGAGCCCAGTGGACGGTGACTCGGTATGAAAACTGCACGGAGGAGCTGTTTTATCGTTTCTACCGTGCAGTTCGACATGTAAACTGCCCAGAAACCGAATCTGCTGACAGATCGAAAATCGGCCGATATCGCGTTTTCGGCCCTCAGAAGCGCCGAAATCGCGTTTTCTCGCTGAGCCCAGTGGACGGTGACTCGGTATGAAAACTGCACGGAGGAGCTGTTTTATCGTTTCTACCGTGCAGTTCGACATGTAAACTGCCCAGAAACCGAATCTGCTGACAGATCGAAAATCGGCCGATATCGCGTTTTCGGCCCTCAGAAGCGCCGAAATCGCGTTTTCTCGCTGAGCCCAGTGGACGGTGACTCGGTATGAAAACTGCACGGAGGAGCTGTTTTATCGTTTCTACCGTGCAGTTCGACATGTAAACTGCCCAGAAACCGAATCTGCTGACAGATCGCAAATCGGCCGATATCGCGTTTTCGGCCCTCAGAAGCGCCGAAATCGCGTTTTCTCGCTGAGCCCAGTGGACGGTGACTCGGTATGAAAACTGCACGGAGGAGCTGTTTTATCGTTTCTACCGTGCAGTTCGACATGTAAACTGCCCAGAAACCGAATCTGCTGACAGATCGAAAATCGGCCGATATCGCGTTTTCGGCCCTCAGAAGCGCCGAAATCGCGTTTTCTCGCTGAGCCCAGTGGACGGTGACTCGGTATGAAAACTGCACGGAGGAGCTGTTTTATCGTTTCTACCGTGCAGTTCGACATGTAAACTGCCCAGAAACCGAATCTGCTGACAGATCGCAAATCGGCCGATATCGCGTTTTCGGCCCTCAGAAGCGCCGAAATCGCGTTTTCTCGCTGAGCCCAGTGGACGGTGACTCGGTATGAAAACTGCACGGAGGAGCTGTTTTATCGTTTCTACCGTGCAGTTCGACATGTAAACTGCCCAGAAACCGAATCTGCTGACAGATCGCAAATCGGCCGATATCGCGTTTTCGGCCCTCAGAAGCGCCGAAATCGCGTTTTCTCGCTGAGCCCAGTGGACGGTGACTCGGTATGAAAACTGCACGGAGGAGCTGTTTTATCGTTTCTACCGTGCAGTTCGACATGTAAACTGCCCAGAAACCGAATCTGCTGACAGATCGCAAATCGGCCGATATCGCGTTTTCGGCCCTCAGAAGCGCCGAAATCGCGTTTTCTCGCTGAGCCCAGTGGACGGTGACTCGGTATGAAAACTGCACGGAGGAGCTGTTTTATCGTTTCTACCGTGCAGTTCGACATGTAAACTGCCCAGAAACCGAATCTGCTGACAGATCGAAAATCGGCCGATATCGCGTTTTCGGCCCTCAGAAGCGCCGAAATCGCGTTTTCTCGCTGAGCCCAGTGGACGGTGACTCGGTATGAAAACTGCACGGAGGAGCTGTTTTATCGTTTCTACCGTGCAGTTCGACATGTAAACTGCCCAGAAACCGAATCTGCTGACAGATCGCAAATCGGCCGATATCGCGTTTTCGGCCCTCAGAAGCGCCGAAATCGCGTTTTCTCGCTGAGCCCAGTGGACGGTGACTCGGTATGAAAACTGCACGGAGGAGCTGTTTTATCGTTTCTACCGTGCAGTTCGACATGTAAACTGCCCAGAAACCGAATCTGCTGACAGATCGCAAATCGGCCGATATCGCGTTTTCGGCCCTCAGAAGCGCCGAAATCGCGTTTTCTCGCTGAGCCCAGTGGACGGTGACTCGGTATGAAAACTGCACGGAGGAGCTGTTTTATCGTTTCTACCGTGCAGTTCGACATGTAAACTGCCCAGAAACCGAATCTGCTGACAGATCGCAAATCGGCCGATATCGCGTTTTCGGCCCTCAGAAGCGCCGAAATCGCGTTTTCTCGCTGAGCCCAGTGGACGGTGACTCGGTATGAAAACTGCACGGAGGAGCTGTTTTATCGTTTCTACCGTGCAGTTCGACATGTAAACTGCCCAGAAACCGAATCTGCTGACAGATCGCAAATCGGCCGATATCGCGTTTTCGGCCCTCAGAAGCGCCGAAATCGCGTTTTCTCGCTGAGCCCAGTGGACGGTGACTCGGTATGAAAACTGCACGGAGGAGCTGTTTTATCGTTTCTACCGTGCAGTTCGACATGTAAACTGCCCAGAAACCGAATCTGCTGACAGATCGCAAATCGGCCGATATCGCGTTTTCGGCCCTCAGAAGCGCCGAAATCGCGTTTTCTCGCTGAGCCCAGTGGACGGTGACTCGGTATGAAAACTGCACGGAGGAGCTGTTTTATCGTTTCTACCGTGCAGTTCGACATGTAAACTGCCCAGAAACCGAATCTGCTGACAGATCGAAAATCGGCCGATATCGCGTTTTCGGCCCTCAGAAGCGCCGAAATCGCGTTTTCTCGCTGAGCCCAGTGGACGGTGACTCGGTATGAAAACTGCACGGAGGAGCTGTTTTATCGTTTCTACCGTGCAGTTCGACATGTAAACTGCCCAGAAACCGAATCTGCTGACAGATCGCAAATCGGCCGATATCGCGTTTTCGGCCCTCAGAAGCGCCGAAATCGCGTTTTCTCGCTGAGCCCAGTGGACGGTGACTCGGTATGAAAACTGCACGGAGGAGCTGTTTTATCGTTTCTACCGTGCAGTTCGACATGTAAACTGCCCAGAAACCGAATCTGCTGACAGATCGCAAATCGGCCGATATCGCGTTTTCGGCCCTCAGAAGCGCCGAAATCGCGTTTTCTCGCTGAGCCCAGTGGACGGTGACTCGGTATGAAAACTGCACGGAGGAGCTGTTTTATCGTTTCTACCGTGCAGTTCGACATGTAAACTGCCCAGAAACCGAATCTGCTGACAGATCGCAAATCGGCCGATATCGCGTTTTCGGCCCTCAGAAGCGCCGAAATCGCGTTTTCTCGCTGAGCCCAGTGGACGGTGACTCGGTATGAAAACTGCACGGAGGAGCTGTTTTATCGTTTCTACCGTGCAGTTCGACATGTAAACTGCCCAGAAACCGAATCTGCTGACAGATCGAAAATCGGCCGATATCGCGTTTTCGGCCCTCAGAAGCGCCGAAATCGCGTTTTCTCGCTGAGCCCAGTGGACGGTGACTCGGTATGAAAACTGCACGGAGGAGCTGTTTTATCGTTTCTACCGTGCAGTTCGACATGTAAACTGCCCAGAAACCGAATCTGCTGACAGATCGCAAATCGGCCGATATCGCGTTTTCGGCCCTCAGAAGCGCCGAAATCGCGTTTTCTCGCTGAGCCCAGTGGACGGTGACTCGGTATGAAAACTGCACGGAGGAGCTGTTTTATCGTTTCTACCGTGCAGTTCGACATGTAAACTGCCCAGAAACCGAATCTGCTGACAGATCGCAAATCGGCCGATATCGCGTTTTCGGCCCTCAGAAGCGCCGAAATCGCGTTTTCTCGCTGAGCCCAGTGGACGGTGACTCGGTATGAAAACTGCACGGAGGAGCTGTTTTATCGTTTCTACCGTGCAGTTCGACATGTAAACTGCCCAGAAACCGAATCTGCTGACAGATCGCAAATCGGCCGATATCGCGTTTTCGGCCCTCAGAAGCGCCGAAATCGCGTTTTCTCGCTGAGCCCAGTGGACGGTGACTCGGTATGAAAACTGCACGGAGGAGCTGTTTTATCGTTTCTACCGTGCAGTTCGACATGTAAACTGCCCAGAAACCGAATCTGCTGACAGATCGAAAATCGGCCGATATCGCGTTTTCGGCCCTCAGAAGCGCCGAAATCGCGTTTTCTCGCTGAGCCCAGTGGACGGTGACTCGGTATGAAAACTGCACGGAGGAGCTGTTTTATCGTTTCTACCGTGCAGTTCGACATGTAAACTGCCCAGAAACCGAATCTGCTGACAGATCGCAAATCGGCCGATATCGCGTTTTCGGCCCTCAGAAGCGCCGAAATCGCGTTTTCTCGCTGAGCCCAGTGGACGGTGACTCGGTATGAAAACTGCACGGAGGAGCTGTTTTATCGTTTCTACCGTGCAGTTCGACATGTAAACTGCCCAGAAACCGAATCTGCTGACAGATCGCAAATCGGCCGATATCGCGTTTTCGGCCCTCAGAAGCGCCGAAATCGCGTTTTCTCGCTGAGCCCAGTGGACGGTGACTCGGTATGAAAACTGCACGGAGGAGCTGTTTTATCGTTTCTACCGTGCAGTTCGACATGTAAACTGCCCAGAAACCGAATCTGCTGACAGATCGAAAATCGGCCGATATCGCGTTTTCGGCCCTCAGAAGCGCCGAAATCGCGTTTTCTCGCTGAGCCCAGTGGACGGTGACTCGGTATGAAAACTGCACGGAGGAGCTGTTTTATCGTTTCTACCGTGCAGTTCGACATGTAAACTGCCCAGAAACCGAATCTGCTGACAGATCGCAAATCGGCCGATATCGCGTTTTCGGCCCTCAGAAGCGCCGAAATCGCGTTTTCTCGCTGAGCCCAGTGGACGGTGACTCGGTATGAAAACTGCACGGAGGAGCTGTTTTATCGTTTCTACCGTGCAGTTCGACATGTAAACTGCCCAGAAACCGAATCTGCTGACAGATCGAAAATCGGCCGATATCGCGTTTTCGGCCCTCAGAAGCGCCGAAATCGCGTTTTCTCGCTGAGCCCAGTGGACGGTGACTCGGTATGAAAACTGCACGGAGGAGCTGTTTTATCGTTTCTACCGTGCAGTTCGACATGTAAACTGCCCAGAAACCGAATCTGCTGACAGATCGCAAATCGGCCGATATCGCGTTTTCGGCCCTCAGAAGCGCCGAAATCGCGTTTTCTCGCTGAGCCCAGTGGACGGTGACTCGGTATGAAAACTGCACGGAGGAGCTGTTTTATCGTTTCTACCGTGCAGTTCGACATGTAAACTGCCCAGAAACCGAATCTGCTGACAGATCGAAAATCGGCCGATATCGCGTTTTCGGCCCTCAGAAGCGCCGAAATCGCGTTTTCTCGCTGAGCCCAGTGGACGGTGACTCGGTATGAAAACTGCACGGAGGAGCTGTTTTATCGTTTCTACCGTGCAGTTCGACATGTAAACTGCCCAGAAACCGAATCTGCTGACAGATCGAAAATCGGCCGATATCGCGTTTTCGGCCCTCAGAAGCGCCGAAATCGCGTTTTCTCGCTGAGCCCAGTGGACGGTGACTCGGTATGAAAACTGCACGGAGGAGCTGTTTTATCGTTTCTACCGTGCAGTTCGACATGTAAACTGCCCAGAAACCGAATCTGCTGACAGATCGCAAATCGGCCGATATCGCGTTTTCGGCCCTCAGAAGCGCCGAAATCGCGTTTTCTCGCTGAGCCCAGTGGACGGTGACTCGGTATGAAAACTGCACGGAGGAGCTGTTTTATCGTTTCTACCGTGCAGTTCGACATGTAAACTGCCCAGAAACCGAATCTGCTGACAGATCGAAAATCGGCCGATATCGCGTTTTCGGCCCTCAGAAGCGCCGAAATCGCGTTTTCTCGCTGAGCCCAGTGGACGGTGACTCGGTATGAAAACTGCACGGAGGAGCTGTTTTATCGTTTCTACCGTGCAGTTCGACATGTAAACTGCCCAGAAACCGAATCTGCTGACAGATCGCAAATCGGCCGATATCGCGTTTTCGGCCCTCAGAAGCGCCGAAATCGCGTTTTCTCGCTGAGCCCAGTGGACGGTGACTCGGTATGAAAACTGCACGGAGGAGCTGTTTTATCGTTTCTACCGTGCAGTTCGACATGTAAACTGCCCAGAAACCGAATCTGCTGACAGATCGAAAATCGGCCGATATCGCGTTTTCGGCCCTCAGAAGCGCCGAAATCGCGTTTTCTCGCTGAGCCCAGTGGACGGTGACTCGGTATGAAAACTGCACGGAGGAGCTGTTTTATCGTTTCTACCGTGCAGTTCGACATGTAAACTGCCCAGAAACCGAATCTGCTGACAGATCGCAAATCGGCCGATATCGCGTTTTCGGCCCTCAGAAGCGCCGAAATCGCGTTTTCTCGCTGAGCCCAGTGGACGGTGACTCGGTATGAAAACTGCACGGAGGAGCTGTTTTATCGTTTCTACCGTGCAGTTCGACATGTAAACTGCCCAGAAACCGAATCTGCTGACAGATCGCAAATCGGCCGATATCGCGTTTTCGGCCCTCAGGAAGCGCCGAAATCGCGTTTTCTCGCTGAGCCCAGTGGACGGTGACTCGGTATGAAAACTGCACGGAGGAGCTGTTTTATCGTTTCTACCGTGCAGTTCGACATGTAAACTGCCCAGAAACCGAATCTGCTGACAGATCGCAAATCGGCCGATATCGCGTTTTCGGCCCTCAGAAGCGCCGAAATCGCGTTTTCTCGCTGAGCCCAGTGGACGGTGACTCGGTATGAAAACTGCACGGAGGAGCTGTTTTATCGTTTCTACCGTGCAGTTCGACATGTAAACTGCCCAGAAACCGAATCTGCTGACAGATCGCAAATCGGCCGATATCGCGTTTTCGGCCCTCAGAAGCGCCGAAATCGCGTTTTCTCGCTGAGCCCAGTGGACGGTGACTCGGTATGAAAACTGCACGGAGGAGCTGTTTTATCGTTTCTACCGTGCAGTTCGACATGTAAACTGCCCAGAAACCGAATCTGCTGACAGATCGAAAATCGGCCGATATCGCGTTTTCGGCCCTCAGAAGCGCCGAAATCGCGTTTTCTCGCTGAGCCCAGTGGACGGTGACTCGGTATGAAAACTGCACGGAGGAGCTGTTTTATCGTTTCTACCGTGCAGTTCGACATGTAAACTGCCCAGAAACCGAATCTGCTGACAGATCGCAAATCGGCCGATATCGCGTTTTCGGCCCTCAGAAGCGCCGAAATCGCGTTTTCTCGCTGAGCCCAGTGGACGGTGACTCGGTATGAAAACTGCACGGAGGAGCTGTTTTATCGTTTCTACCGTGCAGTTCGACATGTAAACTGCCCAGAAACCGAATCTGCTGACAGATCGAAAATCGGCCGATATCGCGTTTTCGGCCCTCAGAAGCGCCGAAATCGCGTTTTCTCGCTGAGCCCAGTGGACGGTGACTCGGTATGAAAACTGCACGGAGGAGCTGTTTTATCGTTTCTACCGTGCAGTTCGACATGTAAACTGCCCAGAAACCGAATCTGCTGACAGATCGCAAATCGGCCGATATCGCGTTTTCGGCCCTCAGAAGCGCCGAAATCGCGTTTTCTCGCTGAGCCCAGTGGACGGTGACTCGGTATGAAAACTGCACGGAGGAGCTGTTTTATCGTTTCTACCGTGCAGTTCGACATGTAAACTGCCCAGAAACCGAATCTGCTGACAGATCGCAAATCGGCCGATATCGCGTTTTCGGCCCTCAGAAGCGCCGAAATCGCGTTTTCTCGCTGAGCCCAGTGGACGGTGACTCGGTATGAAAACTGCACGGAGGAGCTGTTTTATCGTTTCTACCGTGCAGTTCGACATGTAAACTGCCCAGAAACCGAATCTGCTGACAGATCGCAAATCGGCCGATATCGCGTTTTCGGCCCTCAGAAGCGCCGAAATCGCGTTTTCTCGCTGAGCCCAGTGGACGGTGACTCGGTATGAAAACTGCACGGAGGAGCTGTTTTATCGTTTCTACCGTGCAGTTCGACATGTAAACTGCCCAGAAACCGAATCTGCTGACAGATCGAAAATCGGCCGATATCGCGTTTTCGGCCCTCAGAAGCGCCGAAATCGCGTTTTCTCGCTGAGCCCAGTGGACGGTGACTCGGTATGAAAACTGCACGGAGGAGCTGTTTTATCGTTTCTACCGTGCAGTTCGACATGTAAACTGCCCAGAAACCGAATCTGCTGACAGATCGCAAATCGGCCGATATCGCGTTTTCGGCCCTCAGAAGCGCCGAAATCGCGTTTTCTCGCTGAGCCCAGTGGACGGTGACTCGGTATGAAAACTGCACGGAGGAGCTGTTTTATCGTTTCTACCGTGCAGTTCGACATGTAAACTGCCCAGAAACCGAATCTGCTGACAGATCGAAAATCGGCCGATATCGCGTTTTCGGCCCTCAGAAGCGCCGAAATCGCGTTTTCTCGCTGAGCCCAGTGGACGGTGACTCGGTATGAAAACTGCACGGAGGAGCTGTTTTATCGTTTCTACCGTGCAGTTCGACATGTAAACTGCCCAGAAACCGAATCTGCTGACAGATCGCAAATCGGCCGATATCGCGTTTTCGGCCCTCAGAAGCGCCGAAATCGCGTTTTCTCGCTGAGCCCAGTGGACGGTGACTCGGTATGAAAACTGCACGGAGGAGCTGTTTTATCGTTTCTACCGTGCAGTTCGACATGTAAACTGCCCAGAAACCGAATCTGCTGACAGATCGAAAATCGGCCGATATCGCGTTTTCGGCCCTCAGAAGCGCCGAAATCGCGTTTTCTCGCTGAGCCCAGTGGACGGTGACTCGGTATGAAAACTGCACGGAGGAGCTGTTTTATCGTTTCTACCGTGCAGTTCGACATGTAAACTGCCCAGAAACCGAATCTGCTGACAGATCGCAAATCGGCCGATATCGCGTTTTCGGCCCTCAGAAGCGCCGAAATCGCGTTTTCTCGCTGAGCCCAGTGGACGGTGACTCGGTATGAAAACTGCACGGAGGAGCTGTTTTATCGTTTCTACCGTGCAGTTCGACATGTAAACTGCCCAGAAACCGAATCTGCTGACAGATCGCAAATCGGCCGATATCGCGTTTTCGGCCCTCAGAAGCGCCGAAATCGCGTTTTCTCGCTGAGCCCAGTGGACGGTGACTCGGTATGAAAACTGCACGGAGGAGCTGTTTTATCGTTTCTACCGTGCAGTTCGACATGTAAACTGCCCAGAAACCGAATCTGCTGACAGATCGCAAATCGGCCGATATCGCGTTTTCGGCCCTCAGAAGCGCCGAAATCGCGTTTTCTCGCTGAGCCCAGTGGACGGTGACTCGGTATGAAAACTGCACGGAGGAGCTGTTTTATCGTTTCTACCGTGCAGTTCGACATGTAAACTGCCCAGAAACCGAATCTGCTGACAGATCGAAAATCGGCCGATATCGCGTTTTCGGCCCTCAGAAGCGCCGAAATCGCGTTTTCTCGCTGAGCCCAGTGGACGGTGACTCGGTATGAAAACTGCACGGAGGAGCTGTTTTATCGTTTCTACCGTGCAGTTCGACATGTAAACTGCCCAGAAACCGAATCTGCTGACAGATCGAAAATCGGCCGATATCGCGTTTTCGGCCCTCAGAAGCGCCGAAATCGCGTTTTCTCGCTGAGCCCAGTGGACGGTGACTCGGTATGAAAACTGCACGGAGGAGCTGTTTTATCGTTTCTACCGTGCAGTTCGACATGTAAACTGCCCAGAAACCGAATCTGCTGACAGATCGAAAATCGGCCGATATCGCGTTTTCGGCCCTCAGAAGCGCCGAAATCGCGTTTTCTCGCTGAGCCCAGTGGACGGTGACTCGGTATGAAAACTGCACGGAGGAGCTGTTTTATCGTTTCTACCGTGCAGTTCGACATGTAAACTGCCCAGAAACCGAATCTGCTGACAGATCGAAAATCGGCCGATATCGCGTTTTCGGCCCTCAGAAGCGCCGAAATCGCGTTTTCTCGCTGAGCCCAGTGGACGGTGACTCGGTATGAAAACTGCACGGAGGAGCTGTTTTATCGTTTCTACCGTGCAGTTCGACATGTAAACTGCCCAGAAACCGAATCTGCTGACAGATCGCAAATCGGCCGATATCGCGTTTTCGGCCCTCAGAAGCGCCGAAATCGCGTTTTCTCGCTGAGCCCAGTGGACGGTGACTCGGTATGAAAACTGCACGGAGGAGCTGTTTTATCGTTTCTACCGTGCAGTTCGACATGTAAACTGCCCAGAAACCGAATCTGCTGACAGATCGAAAATCGGCCGATATCGCGTTTTCGGCCCTCAGAAGCGCCGAAATCGCGTTTTCTCGCTGAGCCCAGTGGACGGTGACTCGGTATGAAAACTGCACGGAGGAGCTGTTTTATCGTTTCTACCGTGCAGTTCGACATGTAAACTGCCCAGAAACCGAATCTGCTGACAGATCGCAAATCGGCCGATATCGCGTTTTCGGCCCTCAGAAGCGCCGAAATCGCGTTTTCTCGCTGAGCCCAGTGGACGGTGACTCGGTATGAAAACTGCACGGAGGAGCTGTTTTATCGTTTCTACCGTGCAGTTCGACATGTAAACTGCCCAGAAACCGAATCTGCTGACAGATCGAAAATCGGCCGATATCGCGTTTTCGGCCCTCAGAAGCGCCGAAATCGCGTTTTCTCGCTGAGCCCAGTGGACGGTGACTCGGTATGAAAACTGCACGGAGGAGCTGTTTTATCGTTTCTACCGTGCAGTTCGACATGTAAACTGCCCAGAAACCGAATCTGCTGACAGATCGCAAATCGGCCGATATCGCGTTTTCGGCCCTCAGAAGCGCCGAAATCGCGTTTTCTCGCTGAGCCCAGTGGACGGTGACTCGGTATGAAAACTGCACGGAGGAGCTGATTTATCGTTTCTACCGTGCAGTTCGACATGTAAACTGCCCAGAAACCGAATCTGCTGACAGATCGCAAATCGGCCGATATCGCGTTTTCGGCCCTCAGAAGCGCCGAAATCGCGTTTTCTCGCTGAGCCCAGTGGACGGTGACTCGGTATGAAAACTGCACGGAGGAGCTGTTTTATCGTTTCTACCGTGCAGTTCGACATGTAAACTGCCCAGAAACCGAATCTGCTGACAGATCGCAAATCGGCCGATATCGCGTTTTCGGCCCTCAGAAGCGCCGAAATCGCGTTTTCTCGCTGAGCCCAGTGGACGGTGACTCGGTATGAAAACTGCACGGAGGAGCTGTTTTATCGTTTCTACCGTGCAGTTCGACATGTAAACTGCCCAGAAACCGAATCTGCTGACAGATCGAAAATCGGCCGATATCGCGTTTTCGGCCCTCAGAAGCGCCGAAATCGCGTTTTCTCGCTGAGCCCAGTGGACGGTGACTCGGTATGAAAACTGCACGGAGGAGCTGTTTTATCGTTTCTACCGTGCAGTTCGACATGTAAACTGCCCAGAAACCGAATCTGCTGACAGATCGCAAATCGGCCGATATCGCGTTTTCGGCCCTCAGAAGCGCCGAAATCGCGTTTTCTCGCTGAGCCCAGTGGACGGTGACTCGGTATGAAAACTGCACGGAGGAGCTGTTTTATCGTTTCTACCGTGCAGTTCGACATGTAAACTGCCCAGAAACCGAATCTGCTGACAGATCGAAAATCGGCCGATATCGCGTTTTCGGCCCTCAGAAGCGCCGAAATCGCGTTTTCTCGCTGAGCCCAGTGGACGGTGACTCGGTATGAAAACTGCACGGAGGAGCTGTTTTATCGTTTCTACCGTGCAGTTCGACATGTAAACTGCCCAGAAACCGAATCTGCTGACAGATCGCAAATCGGCCGATATCGCGTTTTCGGCCCTCAGAAGCGCCGAAATCGCGTTTTCTCGCTGAGCCCAGTGGACGGTGTGACTCGGTATGAAAACTGCACGGAGGAGCTGTTTTATCGTTTCTACCGTGCAGTTCGACATGTAAACTGCCCAGAAACCGAATCTGCTGACAGATCGAAAATCGGCCGATATCGCGTTTTCGGCCCTCAGAAGCGCCGAAATCGCGTTTTCTCGCTGAGCCCAGTGGACGGTGACTCGGTATGAAAACTGCACGGAGGAGCTGTTTTATCGTTTCTACCGTGCAGTTCGACATGTAAACTGCCCAGAAACCGAATCTGCTGACAGATCGCAAATCGGCCGATATCGCGTTTTCGGCCCTCAGAAGCGCCGAAATCGCGTTTTCTCGCTGAGCCCAGTGGACGGTGACTCGGTATGAAAACTGCACGGAGGAGCTGTTTTATCGTTTCTACCGTGCAGTTCGACATGTAAACTGCCCAGAAACCGAATCTGCTGACAGATCGCAAATACGCTGATATCACGTTTTCATCCCTAAAAGCGCCGAAATCGCTGAGCCCAGTGGACGGTGACTCGGTATGAAAACTGCACGGAGGAGCTGTTTTATCGTTTCTACCGTGCAGTTCGACATGTAAACTGCCCAGAAACCGAATCTGCTGACAGATCGCAAATCGGCCGATATCGCGTTTTCGGCCCTCAGAAGCGCCGAAATCGCGTTTTCTCGCTGAGCCCAGTGGACGGTGACTCGGTATGAAAACTGCACGGAGGAGCTGTTTTATCGTTTCTACCGTGCAGTTCGACATGTAAACTGCCCAGAAACCGAATCTGCTGACAGATCGCAAATCGGCCGATATCGCGTTTTCGGCCCTCAGAAGCGCCGAAATCGCGTTTTCTCGCTGAGCCCAGTGGACGGTGACTCGGTATGAAAACTGCACGGAGGAGCTGTTTTATCGTTTCTACCGTGCAGTTCGACATGTAAACTGCCCAGAAACCGAATCTGCTGACAGATCGCAAATCGGCCGATATCGCGTTTTCGGCCCTCAGAAGCGCCGAAATCGCGTTTTCTCGCTGAGCCCAGTGGACGGTGACTCGGTATGAAAACTGCACGGAGGAGCTGTTTTATCGTTTCTACCGTGCAGTTCGACATGTAAACTGCCCAGAAACCGAATCTGCTGACAGATCGAAAATCGGCCGATATCGCGTTTTCGGCCCTCAGAAGCGCCGAAATCGCGTTTTCTCGCTGAGCCCAGTGGACGGTGACTCGGTATGAAAACTGCACGGAGGAGCTGTTTTATCGTTTCTACCGTGCAGTTCGACATGTAAACTGCCCAGAAACCGAATCTGCTGACAGATCGAAAATCGGCCGATATCGCGTTTTCGGCCCTCAGAAGCGCCGAAATCGCGTTTTCTCGCTGAGCCCAGTGGACGGTGACTCGGTATGAAAACTGCACGGAGGAGCTGTTTTATCGTTTCTACCGTGCAGTTCGACATGTAAACTGCCCAGAAACCGAATCTGCTGACAGATCGAAAATCGGCCGATATCGCGTTTTCGGCCCTCAGAAGCGCCGAAATCGCGTTTTCTCGCTGAGCCCAGTGGACGGTGACTCGGTATGAAAACTGCACGGAGGAGCTGTTTTATCGTTTCTACCGTGCAGTTCGACATGTAAACTGCCCAGAAACCGAATCTGCTGACAGATCGAAAATCGGCCGATATCGCGTTTTCGGCCCTCAGAAGCGCCGAAATCGCGTTTTCTCGCTGAGCCCAGTGGACGGTGACTCGGTATGAAAACTGCACGGAGGAGCTGTTTTATCGTTTCTACCGTGCAGTTCGACATGTAAACTGCCCAGAAACCGAATCTGCTGACAGATCGAAAATCGGCCGATATCGCGTTTTCGGCCCTCAGAAGCGCCGAAATCGCGTTTTCTCGCTGAGCCCAGTGGACGGTGACTCGGTATGAAAACTGCACGGAGGAGCTGTTTTATCGTTTCTACCGTGCAGTTCGACATGTAAACTGCCCAGAAACCGAATCTGCTGACAGATCGCAAATCGGCCGATATCGCGTTTTCGGCCCTCAGAAGCGCCGAAATCGCGTTTTCTCGCTGAGCCCAGTGGACGGTGACTCGGTATGAAAACTGCACGGAGGAGCTGTTTTATCGTTTCTACCGTGCAGTTCGACATGTAAACTGCCCAGAAACCGAATCTGCTGACAGATCGAAAATCGGCCGATATCGCGTTTTCGGCCCTCAGAAGCGCCGAAATCGCGTTTTCTCGCTGAGCCCAGTGGACGGTGACTCGGTATGAAAACTGCACGGAGGAGCTGTTTTATCGTTTCTACCGTGCAGTTCGACATGTAAACTGCCCAGAAACCGAATCTGCTGACAGATCGCAAATCGGCCGATATCGCGTTTTCGGCCCTCAGAAGCGCCGAAATCGCGTTTTCTCGCTGAGCCCAGTGGACGGTGACTCGGTATGAAAACTGCACGGAGGAGCTGTTTTATCGTTTCTACCGTGCAGTTCGACATGTAAACTGCCCAGAAACCGAATCTGCTGACAGATCGCAAATCGGCCGATATCGCGTTTTCGGCCCTCAGAAGCGCCGAAATCGCGTTTTCTCGCTGAGCCCAGTGGACGGTGACTCGGTATGAAAACTGCACGGAGGAGCTGTTTTATCGTTTCTACCGTGCAGTTCGACATGTAAACTGCCCAGAAACCGAATCTGCTGACAGATCGAAAATCGGCCGATATCGCGTTTTCGGCCCAGGAGGGCCGAAATCGCGTTTTCTCGCTGAGCCCAGTGGACGGTGACTCGGTATGAAAACTGCACGGAGGAGCTGTTTTATCGTTTCTACCGTGCAGTTCGACATGTAAACTGCCCAGAAACCGAATCTGCTGACAGATCGAAAATCGGCCGATATCGCGTTTTCGGCCCTCAGAAGCGCCGAAATCGCGTTTTCTCGCTGAGCCCAGTGGACGGTGACTCGGTATGAAAACTGCACGGAGGAGCTGTTTTATCGTTTCTACCGTGCAGTTCGACATGTAAACTGCCCAGAAACCGAATCTGCTGACAGATCGCAAATCGGCCGATATCGCGTTTTCGGCCCTCAGAAGCGCCGAAATCGCGTTTTCTCGCTGAGCCCAGTGGACGGTGACTCGGTATGAAAACTGCACGGAGGAGCTGTTTTATCGTTTCTACCGTGCAGTTCGACATGTAAACTGCCCAGAAACCGAATCTGCTGACAGATCGCAAATCGGCCGATATCGCGTTTTCGGCCCTCAGAAGCGCCGAAATCGCGTTTTCTCGCTGAGCCCAGTGGACGGTGACTCGGTATGAAAACTGCACGGAGGAGCTGTTTTATCGTTTCTACCGTGCAGTTCGACATGTAAACTGCCCAGAAACCGAATCTGCTGACAGATCGCAAATCGGCCGATATCGCGTTTTCGGCCCTCAGAAGCGCCGAAATCGCGTTTTCTCGCTGAGCCCAGTGGACGGTGACTCGGTATGAAAACTGCACGGAGGAGCTGTTTTATCGTTTCTACCGTGCAGTTCGACATGTAAACTGCCCAGAAACCGAATCTGCTGACAGATCGCAAATCGGCCGATATCGCGTTTTCGGCCCTCAGAAGCGCCGAAATCGCGTTTTCTCGCTGAGCCCAGTGGACGGTGACTCGGTATGAAAACTGCACGGAGGAGCTGTTTTATCGTTTCTACCGTGCAGTTCGACATGTAAACTGCCCAGAAACCGAATCTGCTGACAGATCGAAAATCGGCCGATATCGCGTTTTCGGCCCTCAGAAGCGCCGAAATCGCGTTTTCTCGCTGAGCCCAGTGGACGGTGACTCGGTATGAAAACTGCACGGAGGAGCTGTTTTATCGTTTCTACCGTGCAGTTCGACATGTAAACTGCCCAGAAACCGAATCTGCTGACAGATCGCAAATCGGCCGATATCGCGTTTTCGGCCCTCAGAAGCGCCGAAATCGCGTTTTCTCGCTGAGCCCAGTGGACGGTGACTCGGTATGAAAACTGCACGGAGGAGCTGTTTTATCGTTTCTACCGTGCAGTTCGACATGTAAACTGCCCAGAAACCGAATCTGCTGACAGATCGAAAATCGGCCGATATCGCGTTTTCGGCCCTCAGAAGCGCCGAAATCGCGTTTTCTCGCTGAGCCCAGTGGACGGTGACTCGGTATGAAAACTGCACGGAGGAGCTGTTTTATCGTTTCTACCGTGCAGTTCGACATGTAAACTGCCCAGAAACCGAATCTGCTGACAGATCGCAAATCGGCCGATATCGCGTTTTCGGCCCTCAGAAGCGCCGAAATCGCGTTTTCTCGCTGAGCCCAGTGGACGGTGACTCGGTATGAAAACTGCACGGAGGAGCTGTTTTATCGTTTCTACCGTGCAGTTCGACATGTAAACTGCCCAGAAACCGAATCTGCTGACAGATCGCAAATCGGCCGATATCGCGTTTTCGGCCCTCAGAAGCGCCGAAATCGCGTTTTCTCGCTGAGCCCAGTGGACGGTGACTCGGTATGAAAACTGCACGGAGGAGCTGTTTTATCGTTTCTACCGTGCAGTTCGACATGTAAACTGCCCAGAAACCGAATCTGCTGACAGATCGAAAATCGGCCGATATCGCGTTTTCGGCCCTCAGAAGCGCCGAAATCGCGTTTTCTCGCTGAGCCCAGTGGACGGTGACTCGGTATGAAAACTGCACGGAGGAGCTGTTTTATCGTTTCTACCGTGCAGTTCGACATGTAAACTGCCCAGAAACCGAATCTGCTGACAGATCGAAAATCGGCCGATATCGCGTTTTCGGCCCTCAGAAGCGCCGAAATCGCGTTTTCTCGCTGAGCCCAGTGGACGGTGACTCGGTATGAAAACTGCACGGAGGAGCTGTTTTATCGTTTCTACCGTGCAGTTCGACATGTAAACTGCCCAGAAACCGAATCTGCTGACAGATCGAAAATCGGCCGATATCGCGTTTTCGGCCCTCAGAAGCGCCGAAATCGCGTTTTCTCGCTGAGCCCAGTGGACGGTGACTCGGTATGAAAACTGCACGGAGGAGCTGTTTTATCGTTTCTACCGTGCAGTTCGACATGTAAACTGCCCAGAAACCGAATCTGCTGACAGATCGCAAATCGGCCGATATCGCGTTTTCGGCCCTCAGAAGCGCCGAAATCGCGTTTTCTCGCTGAGCCCAGTGGACGGTGACTCGGTATGAAAACTGCACGGAGGAGCTGTTTTATCGTTTCTACCGTGCAGTTCGACATGTAAACTGCCCAGAAACCGAATCTGCTGACAGATCGCAAATCGGCCGATATCGCGTTTTCGGCCCTCAGAAGCGCCGAAATCGCGTTTTCTCGCTGAGCCCAGTGGACGGTGACTCGGTATGAAAACTGCACGGAGGAGCTGTTTTATCGTTTCTACCGTGCAGTTCGACATGTAAACTGCCCAGAAACCGAATCTGCTGACAGATCGCAAATCGGCCGATATCGCGTTTTCGGCCCTCAGAAGCGCCGAAATCGCGTTTTCTCGCTGAGCCCAGTGGACGGTGACTCGGTATGAAAACTGCACGGAGGAGCTGTTTTATCGTTTCTACCGTGCAGTTCGACATGTAAACTGCCCAGAAACCGAATCTGCTGACAGATCGCAAATCGGCCGATATCGCGTTTTCGGCCCTCAGAAGCGCCGAAATCGCGTTTTCTCGCTGAGCCCAGTGGACGGTGACTCGGTATGAAAACTGCACGGAGGAGCTGTTTTATCGTTTCTACCGTGCAGTTCGACATGTAAACTGCCCAGAAACCGAATCTGCTGACAGATCGAAAATCGGCCGATATCGCGTTTTCGGCCCTCAGAAGCGCCGAAATCGCGTTTTCTCGCTGAGCCCAGTGGACGGTGACTCGGTATGAAAACTGCACGGAGGAGCTGTTTTATCGTTTCTACCGTGCAGTTCGACATGTAAACTGCCCAGAAACCGAATCTGCTGACAGATCGAAAATCGGCCGATATCGCGTTTTCGGCCCTCAGAAGCGCCGAAATCGCGTTTTCTCGCTGAGCCCAGTGGACGGTGACTCGGTATGAAAACTGCACGGAGGAGCTGTTTTATCGTTTCTACCGTGCAGTTCGACATGTAAACTGCCCAGAAACCGAATCTGCTGACAGATCGAAAATCGGCCGATATCGCGTTTTCGGCCCTCAGAAGCGCCGAAATCGCGTTTTCTCGCTGAGCCCAGTGGACGGTGACTCGGTATGAAAACTGCACGGAGGAGCTGTTTTATCGTTTCTACCGTGCAGTTCGACATGTAAACTGCCCAGAAACCGAATCTGCTGACAGATCGCAAATCGGCCGATATCGCGTTTTCGGCCCTCAGAAGCGCCGAAATCGCGTTTTCTCGCTGAGCCCAGTGGACGGTGACTCGGTATGAAAACTGCACGGAGGAGCTGTTTTATCGTTTCTACCGTGCAGTTCGACATGTAAACTGCCCAGAAACCGAATCTGCTGACAGATCGCAAATCGGCCGATATCGCGTTTTCGGCCCTCAGAAGCGCCGAAATCGCGTTTTCTCGCTGAGCCCAGTGGACGGTGACTCGGTATGAAAACTGCACGGAGGAGCTGTTTTATCGTTTCTACCGTGCAGTTCGACATGTAAACTGCCCAGAAACCGAATCTGCTGACAGATCGCAAATCGGCCGATATCGCGTTTTCGGCCCTCAGAAGCGCCGAAATCGCGTTTTCTCGCTGAGCCCAGTGGACGGTGACTCGGTATGAAAACTGCACGGAGGAGCTGTTTTATCGTTTCTACCGTGCAGTTCGACATGTAAACTGCCCAGAAACCGAATCTGCTGACAGATCGAAAATCGGCCGATATCGCGTTTTCGGCCCTCAGAAGCGCCGAAATCGCGTTTTCTCGCTGAGCCCAGTGGACGGTGACTCGGTATGAAAACTGCACGGAGGAGCTGTTTTATCGTTTCTACCGTGCAGTTCGACATGTAAACTGCCCAGAAACCGAATCTGCTGACAGATCGAAAATCGGCCGATATCGCGTTTTCGGCCCTCAGAAGCGCCGAAATCGCGTTTTCTCGCTGAGCCCAGTGGACGGTGACTCGGTATGAAAACTGCACGGAGGAGCTGTTTTATCGTTTCTACCGTGCAGTTCGACATGTAAACTGCCCAGAAACCGAATCTGCTGACAGATCGAAAATCGGCCGATATCGCGTTTTCGGCCCTCAGAAGCGCCGAAATCGCGTTTTCTCGCTGAGCCCAGTGGACGGTGACTCGGTATGAAAACTGCACGGAGGAGCTGTTTTATCGTTTCTACCGTGCAGTTCGACATGTAAACTGCCCAGAAACCGAATCTGCTGACAGATCGAAAATCGGCCGATATCGCGTTTTCGGCCCTCAGAAGCGCCGAAATCGCGTTTTCTCGCTGAGCCCAGTGGACGGTGACTCGGTATGAAAACTGCACGGAGGAGCTGTTTTATCGTTTCTACCGTGCAGTTCGACATGTAAACTGCCCAGAAACCGAATCTGCTGACAGATCGAAAATCGGCCGATATCGCGTTTTCGGCCCTCAGAAGCGCCGAAATCGCGTTTTCTCGCTGAGCCCAGTGGACGGTGACTCGGTATGAAAACTGCACGGAGGAGCTGTTTTATCGTTTCTACCGTGCAGTTCGACATGTAAACTGCCCAGAAACCGAATCTGCTGACAGATCGCAAATCGGCCGATATCGCGTTTTCGGCCCTCAGAAGCGCCGAAATCGCGTTTTCTCGCTGAGCCCAGTGGACGGTGACTCGGTATGAAAACTGCACGGAGGAGCTGTTTTATCGTTTCTACCGTGCAGTTCGACATGTAAACTGCCCAGAAACCGAATCTGCTGACAGATCGCAAATCGCCGATATCGCGTTTTCGGCCCTCAGAAGCGCCGAAATCGCGTTTTCTCGCTGAGCCCAGTGGACGGTGACTCGGTATGAAAACTGCACGGAGGAGCTGTTTTATCGTTTCTACCGTGCAGTTCGACATGTAAACTGCCCAGAAACCGAATCTGCTGACAGATCGAAAATCGGCCGATATCGCGTTTTCGGCCCTCAGAAGCGCCGAAATCGCGTTTTCTCGCTGAGCCCAGTGGACGGTGACTCGGTATGAAAACTGCACGGAGGAGCTGTTTTATCGTTTCTACCGTGCAGTTCGACATGTAAACTGCCCAGAAACCGAATCTGCTGACAGATCGCAAATCGGCCGATATCGCGTTTTCGGCCCTCAGAAGCGCCGAAATCGCGTTTTCTCGCTGAGCCCAGTGGACGGTGACTCGGTATGAAAACTGCACGGAGGAGCTGTTTTATCGTTTCTACCGTGCAGTTCGACATGTAAACTGCCCAGAAACCGAATCTGCTGACAGATCGAAAATCGGCCGATATCGCGTTTTCGGCCCTCAGAAGCGCCGAAATCGCGTTTTCTCGCTGAGCCCAGTGGACGGTGACTCGGTATGAAAACTGCACGGAGGAGCTGTTTTATCGTTTCTACCGTGCAGTTCGACATGTAAACTGCCCAGAAACCGAATCTGCTGACAGATCGCAAATCGGCCGATATCGCGTTTTCGGCCCTCAGAAGCGCCGAAATCGCGTTTTCTCGCTGAGCCCAGTGGACGGTGACTCGGTATGAAAACTGCACGGAGGAGCTGTTTTATCGTTTCTACCGTGCAGTTCGACATGTAAACTGCCCAGAAACCGAATCTGCTGACAGATCGAAAATCGGCCGATATCGCGTTTTCGGCCCTCAGAAGCGCCGAAATCGCGTTTTCTCGCTGAGCCCAGTGGACGGTGACTCGGTATGAAAACTGCACGGAGGAGCTGTTTTATCGTTTCTACCGTGCAGTTCGACATGTAAACTGCCCAGAAACCGAATCTGCTGACAGATCGAAAATCGGCCGATATCGCGTTTTCGGCCCTCAGAAGCGCCGAAATCGCGTTTTCTCGCTGAGCCCAGTGGACGGTGACTCGGTATGAAAACTGCACGGAGGAGCTGTTTTATCGTTTCTACCGTGCAGTTCGACATGTAAACTGCCCAGAAACCGAATCTGCTGACAGATCGAAAATCGGCCGATATCGCGTTTTCGGCCCTCAGAAGCGCCGAAATCGCGTTTTCTCGCTGAGCCCAGTGGACGGTGACTCGGTATGAAAACTGCACGGAGGAGCTGTTTTATCGTTTCTACCGTGCAGTTCGACATGTAAACTGCCCAGAAACCGAATCTGCTGACAGATCGCAAATCGGCCGATATCGCGTTTTCGGCCCTCAGAAGCGCCGAAATCGCGTTTTCTCGCTGAGCCCAGTGGACGGTGACTCGGTATGAAAACTGCACGGAGGAGCTGTTTTATCGTTTCTACCGTGCAGTTCGACATGTAAACTGCCCAGAAACCGAATCTGCTGACAGATCGAAAATCGGCCGATATCGCGTTTTCGGCCCTCAGAAGCGCCGAAATCGCGTTTTCTCGCTGAGCCCAGTGGACGGTGACTCGGTATGAAAACTGCACGGAGGAGCTGTTTTATCGTTTCTACCGTGCAGTTCGACATGTAAACTGCCCAGAAACCGAATCTGCTGACAGATCGCAAATCGGCCGATATCGCGTTTTCGGCCCTCAGAAGCGCCGAAATCGCGTTTTCTCGCTGAGCCCAGTGGACGGTGACTCGGTATGAAAACTGCACGGAGGAGCTGTTTTATCGTTTCTACCGTGCAGTTCGACATGTAAACTGCCCAGAAACCGAATCTGCTGACAGATCGAAAATCGGCCGATATCGCGTTTTCGGCCCTCAGAAGCGCCGAAATCGCGTTTTCTCGCTGAGCCCAGTGGACGGTGACTCGGTATGAAAACTGCACGGAGGAGCTGTTTTATCGTTTCTACCGTGCAGTTCGACATGTAAACTGCCCAGAAACCGAATCTGCTGACAGATCGCAAATCGGCCGATATCGCGTTTTCGGCCCTCAGAAGCGCCGAAATCGCGTTTTCTCGCTGAGCCCAGTGGACGGTGACTCGGTATGAAAACTGCACGGAGGAGCTGTTTTATCGTTTCTACCGTGCAGTTCGACATGTAAACTGCCCAGAAACCGAATCTGCTGACAGATCGAAAATCGGCCGATATCGCGTTTTCGGCCCTCAGAAGCGCCGAAATCGCGTTTTCTCGCTGAGCCCAGTGGACGGTGACTCGGTATGAAAACTGCACGGAGGAGCTGTTTTATCGTTTCTACCGTGCAGTTCGACATGTAAACTGCCCAGAAACCGAATCTGCTGACAGATCGCAAATCGGCCGATATCGCGTTTTCGGCCCTCAGAAGCGCCGAAATCGCGTTTTCTCGCTGAGCCCAGTGGACGGTGACTCGGTATGAAAACTGCACGGAGGAGCTGTTTTATCGTTTCTACCGTGCAGTTCGACATGTAAACTGCCCAGAAACCGAATCTGCTGACAGATCGAAAATCGGCCGATATCGCGTTTTCGGCCCTCAGAAGCGCCGAAATCGCGTTTTCTCGCTGAGCCCAGTGGACGGTGACTCGGTATGAAAACTGCACGGAGGAGCTGTTTTATCGTTTCTACCGTGCAGTTCGACATGTAAACTGCCCAGAAACCGAATCTGCTGACAGATCGCAAATCGGCCGATATCGCGTTTTCGGCCCTCAGAAGCGCCGAAATCGCGTTTTCTCGCTGAGCCCAGTGGACGGTGACTCGGTATGAAAACTGCACGGAGGAGCTGTTTTATCGTTTCTACCGTGCAGTTCGACATGTAAACTGCCCAGAAACCGAATCTGCTGACAGATCGCAAATCGGCCGATATCGCGTTTTCGGCCCTCAGAAGCGCCGAAATCGCGTTTTCTCGCTGAGCCCAGTGGACGGTGACTCGGTATGAAAACTGCACGGAGGAGCTGTTTTATCGTTTCTACCGTGCAGTTCGACATGTAAACTGCCCAGAAACCGAATCTGCTGACAGATCGCAAATCGGCCGATATCGCGTTTTCGGCCCTCAGAAGCGCCGAAATCGCGTTTTCTCGCTGAGCCCAGTGGACGGTGACTCGGTATGAAAACTGCACGGAGGAGCTGTTTTATCGTTTCTACCGTGCAGTTCGACATGTAAACTGCCCAGAAACCGAATCTGCTGACAGATCGAAAATCGGCCGATATCGCGTTTTCGGCCCTCAGAAGCGCCGAAATCGCGTTTTCTCGCTGAGCCCAGTGGACGGTGACTCGGTATGAAAACTGCACGGAGGAGCTGTTTTATCGTTTCTACCGTGCAGTTCGACATGTAAACTGCCCAGAAACCGAATCTGCTGACAGATCGAAAATCGGCCGATATCGCGTTTTCGGCCCTCAGAAGCGCCGAAATCGCGTTTTCTCGCTGAGCCCAGTGGACGGTGACTCGGTATGAAAACTGCACGGAGGAGCTGTTTTATCGTTTCTACCGTGCAGTTCGACATGTAAACTGCCCAGAAACCGAATCTGCTGACAGATCGAAAATCGGCCGATATCGCGTTTTCGGCCCTCAGAAGCGCCGAAATCGCGTTTTCTCGCTGAGCCCAGTGGACGGTGACTCGGTATGAAAACTGCACGGAGGAGCTGTTTTATCGTTTCTACCGTGCAGTTCGACATGTAAACTGCCCAGAAACCGAATCTGCTGACAGATCGCAAATCGGCCGATATCGCGTTTTCGGCCCTCAGAAGCGCCGAAATCGCGTTTTCTCGCTGAGCCCAGTGGACGGTGACTCGGTATGAAAACTGCACGGAGGAGCTGTTTTATCGTTTCTACCGTGCAGTTCGACATGTAAACTGCCCAGAAACCGAATCTGCTGACAGATCGAAAATCGGCCGATATCGCGTTTTCGGCCCTCAGAAGCGCCGAAATCGCGTTTTCTCGCTGAGCCCAGTGGACGGTGACTCGGTATGAAAACTGCACGGAGGAGCTGTTTTATCGTTTCTACCGTGCAGTTCGACATGTAAACTGCCCAGAAACCGAATCTGCTGACAGATCGAAAATCGGCCGATATCGCGTTTTCGGCCCTCAGAAGCGCCGAAATCGCGTTTTCTCGCTGAGCCCAGTGGACGGTGACTCGGTATGAAAACTGCACGGAGGAGCTGTTTTATCGTTTCTACCGTGCAGTTCGACATGTAAACTGCCCAGAAACCGAATCTGCTGACAGATCGAAAATCGGCCGATATCGCGTTTTCGGCCCTCAGAAGCGCCGAAATCGCGTTTTCTCGCTGAGCCCAGTGGACGGTGACTCGGTATGAAAACTGCACGGAGGAGCTGTTTTATCGTTTCTACCGTGCAGTTCGACATGTAAACTGCCCAGAAACCGAATCTGCTGACAGATCGCAAATCGGCCGATATCGCGTTTTCGGCCCTCAGAAGCGCCGAAATCGCGTTTTCTCGCTGAGCCCAGTGGACGGTGACTCGGTATGAAAACTGCACGGAGGAGCTGTTTTATCGTTTCTACCGTGCAGTTCGACATGTAAACTGCCCAGAAACCGAATCTGCTGACAGATCGCAAATCGGCCGATATCGCGTTTTCGGCCCTCAGAAGCGCCGAAATCGCGTTTTCTCGCTGAGCCCAGTGGACGGTGACTCGGTATGAAAACTGCACGGAGGAGCTGTTTTATCGTTTCTACCGTGCAGTTCGACATGTAAACTGCCCAGAAACCGAATCTGCTGACAGATCGAAAATCGGCCGATATCGCGTTTTCGGCCCTCAGAAGCGCCGAAATCGCGTTTTCTCGCTGAGCCAGTGGACGGTGACTCGGTATGAAAACTGCACGGAGGAGCTGTTTTATCGTTTCTACCGTGCAGTTCGACATGTAAACTGCCCAGAAACCGAATCTGCTGACAGATCGCAAATCGGCCGATATCGCGTTTTCGGCCCTCAGAAGCGCCGAAATCGCGTTTTCTCGCTGAGCCCAGTGGACGGTGACTCGGTATGAAAACTGCACGGAGGAGCTGTTTTATCGTTTCTACCGTGCAGTTCGACATGTAAACTGCCCAGAAACCGAATCTGCTGACAGATCGAAAATCGGCCGATATCGCGTTTTCGGCCCTCAGAAGCGCCGAAATCGCGTTTTCTCGCTGAGCCCAGTGGACGGTGACTCGGTATGAAAACAGCACGGAGGAGCTGTTTTATCGCTTCTACCGTGCAGTTCGACATGTAAACTGCCCAGAAAACGAATCTGCTGACAGATCGAAAATCGGCCGATATCGCGTTTTCGGCCCTCAGAAGCGCCGAAATCGCGTTTTCTCGCTGAGCCCAGTGGACGGTGACTCGGTATGAAAACTGCACGGAGGAGCTGTTTTATCGTTTCTACCGTGCAGTTCGACATGTAAACTGCCCAGAAACCGAATCTGCTGACAGATCGCAAATCGGCCGATATCGCGTTTTCGGCCCTCAGAAGCGCCGAAATCGCGTTTTCTCGCTGAGCCCAGTGGACGGTGACTCGGTATGAAAACTGCACGGAGGAGCTGTTTTATCGTTTCTACCGTGCAGTTCGACATGTAAACTGCCCAGAAACCGAATCTGCTGACAGATCGAAAATCGGCCGATATCGCGTTTTCGGCCCTCAGAAGCGCCGAAATCGCGTTTTCTCGCTGAGCCCAGTGGACGGTGACTCGGTATGAAAACTGCACGGAGGAGCTGTTTTATCGTTTCTACCGTGCAGTTCGACATGTAAACTGCCCAGAAACCGAATCTGCTGACAGATCGAAAATCGGCCGATATCGCGTTTTCGGCCCTCAGAAGCGCCGAAATCGCGTTTTCTCGCTGAGCCCAGTGGACGGTGACTCGGTATGAAAACTGCACGGAGGAGCTGTTTTATCGTTTCTACCGTGCAGTTCGACATGTAAACTGCCCAGAAACCGAATCTGCTGACAGATCGAAAATCGGCTGATATCGCGTTTTCGGCCCTCAGAAGTGCCGAAATCGCGTTTTCTCGCTGAGCCGAGTGGACGGTGACTCGGTATGAAAACTGCACGGAGGAGCTGTTTATCGTTTCTACCGTGCAGTTCGACATGTAAACTGCCCAGAAACCGAATCTGCTGACAGATCGCAAATCGGCCGATATCGCGTTTTCGGCCCTCAGAAGCGCCGAAATCGCGTTTTCTCGCTGAGCCCAGTGGACGGTGACTCGGTATGAAAACTGCACGGAGGAGCTGTTTTATCGTTTCTACCGTGCAGTTCGACATGTAAACTGCCCAGAAACCGAATCTGCTGACAGATCGAAAATCGGCCGATATCGCGTTTTCGGCCCTCAGAAGTGCCGAAATCGCGTTTTCTCGCTGAGCCGAGTGGACGGTGACTCGGTATGAAAACTGCACGGAGGAGCTGTTTTATCGTTTCTACCGTGCAGTTCGACATGTAAACTGCCCAGAAACCGAATCTGCTGACAGATCGCAAATCGGCCGATATCGCGTTTTCGGCCCTCAGAAGCGCCGAAATCGCGTTTTCTCGCTGAGCACAGTGGACGGTGACTCGGTATGAAAACTGCACGGAGGAGCTGTTTTATCGTTTCTACCGTGCAGTTCGACATGTAAACTGCCCAGAAACCGAATCTGCTGACAGATCGAAAATCGGCCGATATCGCGTTTTCGGCCCTCAGAAGCGCCGAAATCGCGTTTTCTCGCTGAGCCGAGTGGACGGTGACTCGGTATGAAAACTGCACGGAGGAGCTGTTTTATCGTTTTCACCGTGCAGTTCGACATGTAAACTGCCCAGAAACCGAATCTGCTGACAGATCGCAAATCGGCCGATATCGCGTTTTCGGCCCTCAGAAGCGCCGAAATCGCGTTTTCTCGCTGAGCCCAGTGGACGGTGACTCGGTATGAAAACTGCACGGAGGAGCTGTTTTATCGTTTCTACCGTGCAGTTCGACATGTAAACTGCCCAGAAACCGAATCTGCTGACAGATCGAAAATCGGCCGATATCGCGTTTTCGGCCCTCAGAAGCGCCGAAATCGCGTTTTCTCGCTGAGCCCAGTGGACGGTGACTCGGTATGAAAACTGCACGGAGGAGCTGTTTTATCGTTTCTACCGTGCAGTTCGACATGTAAACTGCTCCAGAAACCGAATCTGCTGACAGATCGAAAATCGGCTGATATCGCGTTTTCGGCCCTCAGAAGCGCCGAAATCGCGTTTTCTCGCTGAGCCGAGTGGACGGTGACTCGGTATGAAAACTGCACGGAGGAGCTGTTTTATCGTTTCTACCGTGCAGTTCGACATGTAAACTGCCCAGAAACCGAATCTGCTGACAGATCGCAAATCGGCCGATATCGCGTTTTCGGCCCTCAGAAGCGCCGAAATCGCGTTTTCTCGCTGAGCCCAGTGGACGGTGACTCGGTATGAAAACTGCACGGAGGAGCTGTTTTATCGTTTCTACCGTGCAGTTCGACATGTAAACTGCCCAGAAACCGAATCTGCTGACAGATCGCAAATCGGCCGATATCGCGTTTTCGGCCCTCAGAAGCGCCGAAATCGCGTTTTCTCGCTGAGCCCAGTGGACGGTGACTCGGTATGAAAACTGCACGGAGGAGCTGTTTTATCGTTTTCTACCGTGCAGTTCGACATGTAAACTGCCCAGAAACCGAATCTGCTGACAGATCGAAAATCGGCCGATATCGCGTTTTCGGCCCTCAGAAGCGCCGAAATCGCGTTTTCTCGCTGAGCCGAGTGGACGGTGACTCGGTATGAAAACTGCACGGAGGAGCTGTTTTATCGTTTCTACCGTGCAGTTCGACATGTAAACTGCCCAGAAACCGAATCTGCTGACAGATCGCAAATCGGCCGATATCGCGTTTTCGGCCCTCAGAAGCGCCGAAATCGCGTTTTCTCGCTGAGCCCAGTGGACGGTGACTCGGTATGAAAACTGCACGGAGGAGCTGTTTTATCGTTTCTACCGTGCAGTTCGACATGTAAACTGCCCAGAAACCGAATCTGCTGACAGATCGAAAATCGGCCGATATCGCGTTTTCGGCCCTCAGAAGCGCCGAAATCGCGTTTTCTCGCTGAGCCCAGTGGACGGTGACTCGGTATGAAAACTGCACGGAGGAGCTGTTTTATCGTTTCTACCGTGCAGTTCGACATGTAAACTGCCCAGAAACCGAATCTGCTGACAGATCGAAAATCGGCCGATATCGCGTTTTCGGCCCTCAGAAGCGCCGAAATCGCGTTTTCTCGCTGAGCCGAGTGGACGGTGACTCGGTATGAAAACTGCACGGAGGAGCTGTTTTATCGTTGATATCGCGTTTTCGGCCCTCAGAAGCGCCGAAATCGCGTTTTCTCGCTGAGCCCAGTGGACGGTGACTCGGTATGAAAACTGCACGGGGGAGCTGTTTTATCGTTTCTACCGTGCAGTTCGACATGTAAACTGCCCAGAAACCGAATCTGCTGACAGATCGCAAATCGGCCGATATCGCGTTTTCGGCCCTCAGAAGCGCCGAAATCGCGTTTTCTCGCTGAGCCCAGTGGACGGTGACTCGGTATGAAAACTGCACGGAGGAGCTGTTTTATCGTTTCTACCGTGCAGTTCGACATGTAAACTGCCCAGAAACCGAATCTGCTGACAGATCGAAAATCGGCCGATATCGCGTTTTCGGCCCTCAGAAGCGCCGAAATCGCGTTTTCTCGCTGAGCCCAGTGGACGGTGACTCGGTATGAAAATGCACGGAGGAGCTGTTTTATCGTTTCTACCGTGCAGTTCGACATGTAAACTGCCCAGAAACCGAATCTGCTGACACGGAGGAGCTGTTTTATCGTTTCTACCGTGCAGTTCGACATGTAAACTGCCCAGAAACCGAATCTGCTGACAGATCGAAAATCGGCCGATATCGCGTTTTCGGCCCTCAGAAGCGCCGAAATCGCGTTTTCTCGCTGAGCCCAGTGGACGGTGAGTATGGACGGTGACTCGGTATGAAAACTGCACGAAGGAGCTGTTTTATCGTTTCTACCGTGCAGTTCGACATGTAAACTGCCCAGAAACCGAATCTGCTGACAGATCGAAAATCGGCCGATATCGCGTTTTCGGCCCTCAGAAGCGCCGAAATCGCGTTTTCTCGCTGAGCCCAGTGGACGGTGACTCGGTATGAAAACTGCACGGAGGAGCTGTTTTATCGTTTCTACCGTGCAGTTCGACATGTAAACTGCCCAGAAACCGAATCTGCTGACAGATCGAAAATCGGCCGATATCGCGTTTTCGGCCCTCAGAAGCGCCGAAATCGCGTTTTCTCGCTGAGCCCAGTGGACGGTGACTCGGTATGAAAACTGCACGGAGGAGCTGTTTTATCGTTTCTACCGTGCAGTTCGACATGTAAATGCCCAGAAACCGAATCTGCTGACAGATCGCAAATCGTGAGGAGCTGCGCCGAAATCGCGTTTTTTGAGCCCAGTGGACGGTGACCGACATGTGCAGAAACCAAAATCTGCTGACAGATCGAAATTGCGCCGATATCGCGTTTTCGGCCCTCAGAAGCGCCGAAATCGCGTTTTCTCGCTGAGCCCAGTGGACGGTGACTCGGTATGAAAACTGCACGGAGGAGCTGTTTTATCGTTTCTACCGTGCAGTTCGACATGTAAACTGCCCAGAAACCGAATCTGCTGACAGATCGAAAATCGGCCGATATCGCGTTTTCGGCCCTCAGAAGCGCCGAAATCGCGTTTTCTCGCTGAGCCCAGTGGACGGTGACTCGGTATGAAAACTGCACGGAGGAGCTGTTTTATCGTTTCTACCGTGCAGTTCGACATGTAAACTGCCCAGAAACCGAATCTGCTGACAGATCGAAAATCGGCCGATATCGCGTTTTCGGCCCTCAGAAGCGCCGAAATCGCGTTTTCTCGCTGAGCCCAGTGGACGGTGACTCGGTATGAAAACTGCACGGAGGAGCTGTTTTATCGTTTCTACCGTGCAGTTCGACATGTAAACTGCCCAGAAACCGAATCTGCTGACAGATCGCGATATCGCGTTTTCGGCCCTCAGAAGCGCTCGCTGAGCCCAGTGGACGGTGACTCGGTATGAAAACTGCACGGAGGAGCTGTTTTATCGTTTCTACCGTGCAGTTCGACATGTAAACTGCCCAGAAACCGAATCTGCTGACAGATCGAAAATCGGCCGATATCGCGTTTTCGGCCCTCAGAAGCGCCGAAATCGCGTTTTCTCGCTGAGCCCAGTGGACGGTGACTCGGTATGAAAACTGCACGGAGGAGCTGTTTTATCGTTTCTACCGTGCAGTTCGACATGTAAACTGCCCAGAAACCGAATCTGCTGACAGATCGAAAATCGGCCGATATCGCGTTTTCGGCCCTCAGAAGCGCCGAAATCGCGTTTTCTCGCTGAGCCCAGTGGACGGTGACTCGGTATGAAAACTGCACGGAGGAGCTGTTTTATCGTTTCTACCGTGCAGTTCGACATGTAAACTGCCCAGAAACCGAATCTGCTGACAGATCGAAAATCGGCCGATATCGCGTTTTCGGCCCTCAGAAGCGCCGAAATCGCGTTTTCTCGCTGAGCCCAGTGGACGGTGACTCGGTATGAAAACTGCACGGAGGAGCTGTTTTATCGTTTCTAGCGTGCAGTTCGACATGTAAACTGCCCAGAAACCGAATCTGCTGACAGATCGCATGAAATCGCACGGAGGAGCCGATATCGCGTTTTCGGCCCTCAGAAGCGCCGAAATCGCGTTTTCTCGCTGAGCCCAGTGGACGGTGACTCGGTATGAAAACTGCACGGAGGAGCTGTTTTATCGTTTCTACCGTGCAGTTCGACATGTAAACTGCCCAGAAACCGAATCTGCTGACAGATCGAAAATCGGCCGATATCGCGTTTTCGGCCCTCAGAAGCGCCGAAATCGCGTTTTCTCGCTGAGCCCAGTGGACGGTGACTCGGTATGAAAACTGCACGGAGGAGCTGTTTTATCGTTTCTACCGTGCAGTTCGACATGTAAACTGCCCAGAAACCGAATCTGCTGACAGATCGAAAATCGTTTTCGGCCCTCAGATAGCGCCGAAATCGCGTTTTTCGAGCCCTCAGAAGCGCCGAAATCGCGTTTTCTCGCTGAGCCCAGTGGACGGTGACTCGGTATGAAAACTGCACGGAGGAGCTGTTTTATCGTTTCTACCGTGCAGTTCGACATGTAAACTGCCCAGAAACCGAATCTGCTGACAGATCGAAAATCGGCCGATATCGCGTTTTCGGCCCTCAGAAGCGCCGAAATCGCGTTTTCTCGCTGAGCCCAGTGGACGGTGACTCGGTATGAAAACTGCACGGAGGAGCTGTTTTATCGTTTCTACCGTGCAGTTCGACATGTAAACTGCCCAGAAACCGAATCTGCTGACAGATCGAAAATCGGCCGATATCGCGTTTTCGGCCCTCAGAAGCGCCGAAATCGCGTTTTCTCGCTGAGCCCAGTGGACGGTGACTCGGTATGAAAACTGCACGGAGGAGCTGTTTTATCGTTTCTACCGTGCAGTTCGACATGTAAACTGCCAGAAACCGAATCTGACAGACGATCGAAAATCGTTTATCGATATCGCGTTTTTCGCTGCCCCCAGTGGAAGCGCCGAAATCGCGTTTTCTCGCTGAGCCCAGTGGACGGTGACTCGGTATGAAAACTGCACGGAGGAGCTGTTTTATCGTTTCTACCGTGCAGTTCGACATGTAAACTGCCCAGAAACCGAATCTGCTGACAGATCGCAAATCGGCCGATATCGCGTTTTCGGCCCTCAGAAGCGCCGAAATCGCGTTTTCTCGCTGAGCCCAGTGGACGGTGACTCGGTATGAAAACTGCACGGAGGAGCTGTTTTATCGTTTCTACCGTGCAGTTCGACATGTAAACTGCCCAGAAACCGAATCTGCTGACAGATCGAAAATCGGCCGATATCGCGTTTTCGGCCCTCAGAAGCGCCGAAATCGCGTTTTCTCGCTGAGCCCAGTGGACGGTGACTCGGTATGAAAACTGCACGGAGGAGCTGTTTTATCGTTTCTACCGTGCAGTTCACATGTAAACTGCCCAGAAACCGAATCTGCTGACAGATCGAAAATCGGCCGATATCGCGTTTTCGGCCCTCAGAAGCGCCGAAATCGCGTTTGAGCCTGGACGGTGCGGATGAAAACTGCACGGAGGAGCTGTTTTATCGTTTCTACCGTGCAGTTCGACATGTAAACTGCCCAGAAACCGAATCTGCTGACAGATCGCAAATCGGCCGATATCGCGTTTTCGGCCCTCAGCAGCGCCGAAATCGCGTTTTCTCGCTGAGCCCAGTGGACGGTGACTCGGTATGAAAACTGCACGGAGGAGCTGTTTTATCGTTTCTACCGTGCAGTTCGACATGTAAACTGCCCAGAAACCGAATCTGCTGACAGATCGAAAATCGGCCGATATCGCGTTTTCGGCCCTCAGAAGCGCCGAAATCGCGTTTTCTCGCTGAGCCCAGTGGACGGTGACTCGGTATGAAAACTGCACGGAGGAGCTGTTTTATCGTTTTAACCGTGCAGTTCGACATGTAAACTCGGTATGAAAACTGCACGGAGGAGCTGTTTTATCGTTTCTACCGTGCAGTTCGACATGTAAACTGCCCAGAAACCGAATCTGCTGACAGATCGAAAATGGGCCGATATCGCGTTTTCGGCCCTCAGAAGCGCCGAAATCGCGTTTTCTCGCTGAGCCCAGTGGACGGTGACTCGGTATGAAAACTGCACGGAGGAGCTGTTTTATCGTTTCTACCGTGCAGTTCGACATGTAAACTGCCCAGAAACCGAATCTGCTGACAGATCGAAAATCGGCCGATATCGCGTTTTCGGCCCTCAGAAGCGCCGAAATCGCGTTTTCTCGCTGAGCCCAGTGGACGGTGACTCGGTATGAAAACTGCACGGAGGAGCTGTTTTATCGTTTCTACCGTGCAGTTCGACATGTAAACTGCCCAGAAACCGAATCTGCTGACAGATCGAAAATCGGCCGATATCGCGTTTTCGGCCCTCAGAAGCGCCGAAATCGCGTTTTCTCGCTGAGCCCAGTGGACGGTGACTCGGTATGAAAACTGCACGGAGGAGCTGTTTTATCGTTTCTACCGTGCAGTTCGACATGTAAACTGCCCAGAAACCGAATCGCTGACAGACAATCGCGATATCGCGTTTTCGGCCCTCAGAAGCGCCGAAATCGCGTTTTCTCGCTGAGCCCAGTCTGACGGCGCGGTATGAAAAAATGCACGGAGGAGCTGTTTTATCGTTTCTACCGTGCAGTTCGACATGTAAACTGCCCAGAAA
Source organism: Cryptocheilus praepositus (assembly GCA_033815515.1). Lineage (NCBI taxonomy): Eukaryota > Metazoa > Arthropoda > Insecta > Hymenoptera > Pompilidae > Cryptocheilus > Cryptocheilus praepositus. Next base: position 100,280 of record JAWWQZ010000335.1, read on the forward strand.
CCGAATCTGCTGACAGATGAAAACTGATATCGCGGAGGAGCTGTTTTATCGTTTCTACCGTGCAGTTCGACATGTAAACTGCCCAGAAACCGAATCTGCTGACAGATCGAAATACGCCGATATCGCGTTTTCGGCCCTCAGAAGCGCCGAAATCGCGTTTTCTCGCTGAGCCCAGTGGACGGTGACTCGGTATGAAAACTGCACGGAGGAGCTGTTTTATCGTTTCTACCGTGCAGTTCGACATGTAAACTGCCCAGAAACCGAATCTGCTGACAGATCGAAAATCCGATATCGCGTTTTCGGCCCTCAGAAGCGCCGAAATCGCGTTTTCTCGCTGAGCCCAGTGGACGGTGACTCGGTATGAAAACTGCACGGAGGAGCTGTTTTATCGTTTCTACCGTGCAGTTCGACATGTAAACTGCCCAGAAACCGAATCTGCTGACAGATCGAAAATCGGCCGATATCGCGTTTTCGGCCCTCAGAAGCGCCGAAATCGCGTTTTCTCGCTGAGCCCAGTGGACGGTGACTCGGTATGAAAACTGCACGGAGGAGCTGTTTTATCGTTTGCCCAGAAACCGTGCATCGTTCGACATGCCGAAACTGCCCAGAAACCGAATCTGCTGACAGATCGAAAAATGCTAAAAGAGTCCGATATCGCGTTTTCGGCCCTCAGAAGCGCCGAAATCGCGTTTTCTCGCTGAGCCCAGTGGACGGTGACTCGGTATGAAAACTGCACGGAGGAGCTGTTTTATCGTTTCTACCGTGCAGTTCGACATGTAAACTGCCCAGAAACCGAATCTGCTGACAGATCGAAAATCGGCCGATATCGCGTTTTCGGCCCTCAGAAGCGCCGAAATCGCGTTTTCTCGCTGAGCCCAGTGGACGGTGACTCGGTATGAAAAATGCACGGAGGAGCTGTTTTAGCGTTTCTACCGTGCAGTTCGACATGTAAACTGCCCAGAAACCGAATCTGCTGACAGATCGAAAATCGGCCGATATCGCGTTTTCGGCCCTCAGAAGCGCCGAAATCGCGTTTTCTCGCTGAGCCCAGTGGACGGTGACTCGGTATGAAAACTGCACGGAGGAGCTGTTTTATACTGAGCGTTTCTACCGTGCAGTTCGACATGTAAACTGCCCAGAAACCGAATCTGCTGACAGATCGAAAATCGGCCGATATCGCGTTTTCGGCCCTCAGAAGCGCCGAAATCGCGTTTTCTCGCTGAGCCCAGTGGACGGTGACTCGGTATGAAAACTGCACGGAGGAGCTGTTTTATCGTTTCTACCGTGCAGTTCGACATGTAAACTGCCCAGAAACCGAATCTGCTGACAGATCGAAAATCGGCCGATATCGCGTTTTCGGCCCTCAGAAGCGCCGAAATCGCGTTTTCTCGCTGAGCCCCAGTGGACGGTGACTCGGTATGAAAACTGCACGGAGGAGCTGTTTTATCGTTTCTACCGTGCAGTTCGACATGTAAACTGCCCAGAAACCGAATCTGCTGACAGATCGAAAATCGGCCGATATCGCGTTTTCGGCCCTCAGAAGCGCCGAAATCGCGTTTTCTCGCTGAGCCCAGTGGACGGTGACTCGGTATGAAAACTGCACGGAGGAGCTGTTTTATCGTTTCTACCGTGCAGTTCGACATGTAAACTGCCCAGAAACCGAATCTGCTGACAGATCGAAAATCGGCCGATATCGCGTTTTCGGCCCTCAGAAGCGCCGAAATCGCGTTTTCTCGCTGAGCCCAGTGGACGGTGACTCGGTATGAAAACTGCACGGAGGAGCTGTTTTATCGTTTCTACCGTGCAGTTCGACATGTAAACTGCCCAGAAACCGAATCTGCTGACAGATCGAAAATCGGCCGATATCGCGTTTTCGGCCCTCAGAAGCGCCGAAATCGCGTTTTCTCGCTGAGCCCAGTGGACGGTGACTCGGTATGAAAACTGCACGGAGGAGCTGTTTTATCGTTTCTGCCCAGAAACGAATCGTGCATCGTCGGCCGATATCGCGACGAAATGTAAACTGCCCAGAAACCGAATCTGCTGACAGATCGAAAATCGGCCGATATCGCGTTTTCGGCCCTCAGAAGCGCCGAAATCGCGTTTTCTCGCTGAGCCCAGTGGACGGTGACTCGGTATGAAAACTGCACGGAGGAGCTGTTTTATCGTTTCTACCGTGCAGTTCGACATGTAAACTGCCCAGAAACCGAATCTGCTGACAGATCGAAAATCGGCCGATATCGCGTTTTCGGCCCTCAGAAGCGCCGAAATCGCGTTTTCTCGCTGAGCCCAGTGGACGGTGACTCGGTATGAAAACTGCACGGAGGAGCTGTTTTATCGTTTCTACCGTGCAGTTCGACATGTAAACTGCCCAGAAACCGAATCTGCTGACAGATCGAAAATCGGCCGATATCGTTTTCGGCCCTCAGAAGCGCCGAAATCGCGTTTTCTCGCTGAGCCCAGTGGACGGTGACTCGGTATGAAAACTGCACGGAGGAGCTGTTTTATCGTTTCTACCGTGCAGTTCGACATGTAAACTGCCCAGAAACCGAATCTGCTGACAGATCGAAAATCGGCCGATATCGCGTTTTCGGCCCTCAGAAGCGCCGAAATCGCGTTTTCTCGCTGAGCCCAGTGGACGGTGACTCGGTATGAAAACTGCACGGAGGAGCTGTTTTAAAGTTCGACATGTTTAATCGCAGAATATCGCGTTGCAGATTCGGCCCTCAGAAGCGCCGAAATCGCGTTTTCTCGCTGAGCCCAGTGGACGGTGACTCGGTATGAAAACTGCACGGAGGAGCTGTTTTATCGTTTCTACCGTGCAGTTCGACATGTAAACTGCCCAGAAACCGAATCTGCTGACAGATCGAAAATCGCCGATATCGCGTTTTCGGCCCTCAGAAGCGCCGAAATCGCGTTTTCTCGCTGAGCCCAGTGGACGGTGACTCGGTATGAAAACTGCACGGAGGAGCTGTTTTATCGTTTCTACCGTGCAGTTCGACATGTAAACTGCCCAGAAACCGAATCTGCTGACAGATCGAAAATCGGCCGATATCGCGTTTTCGGCCCTCAGAAGCGCCGAAATCGCGTTTTCTCGCTGAGCCCAGTGGACGGTTAATGAAAACTGCACGGAGGAGCTGATCGTTTCTACCCAGTGGACAGGTGACTCGGTATGAAAACTGCACGGAGGAGCTGTTTTATCGTTTCTACCGTGCAGTTCGACATGTAAACTGCCCAGAAACCGAATCTGCTGACAGATCGAAAATCGGCCGATATCGCGTTTTCGGCCCTCAGAAGCGCCGAAATCGCGTTTTCTCGCTGAGCCCAGTGGACGGTGACTCGGTATGAAAACTGCACGGAGGAGCTGTTTTATCGTTTCTACCGTGCAGTTCGACATGTAAACTGCCCAGAAACCGAATCTGCTGACAGATCGAAAATCGGCCGATATCGCGTTTTCGGCCCTCAGAAGCGCCGAAATCGCGTTTTCTCGCTGAGCCCAGTGGACGGTGACTCGGTATGAAAACTGCACGGAGGAGCTGTTTTATCGTTTCTACCGTGCAGTTCGACATGTAAACTGCCCAGAAACCGAATTGCTGACAGATCGAAAATCGGCCGATATCGCGTTTTCGGCCCTCAGAAGCGCCGAAATCGCGTTTTCTCGCTGAGCCCAGTGGAGTGGACGGTGAGCTGTTTTATCTCGGTATGAAAACTGCACGGAGGAGCTGTTTTATCGTTTCTACCGTGCAGTTCGACATGTAAACTGCCCAGAAACCGAATCTGCTGACAGATCGCAAATCGGCCGATATCGCGTTTTCGGCCCTCAGAAGCGCCGAAATCGCGTTTTCTCGCTGAGCCCAGTGGACGGTGACTCGGTATGAAAACTGCACGGAGGAGCTGTTTTATCGTTTCTACCGTGCAGTTCGACATGTAAACTGCCCAGAAACCGAATCTGCTGACAGATCGAAAATCGGCCGATATCGCGTTTTCGGCCCTCAGAAGCGCCGAAATCGCGTTTTCTCGCTGAGCCCAGTGGACGGTGACTCGGTATGAAAACTGCACGGAGGAGCTGTTTTATCGTTTCTACCGTGCAGTTCGACATGTAAACTGCCCAGCAACCGAATCTGCTGACAGATCGAAAATCGGCCGATATCGCGTTTTCGGCCCTCAGAAGCGCCGAAATCGCGTTTTCTCGCTGAGCCCAGTGGACGGTGACTCGGTATGAAAACTGCACGGAGGAGCTGTTTTATCGTTTCTACCGTGCAGTTCGACATGTAAACTGCCCAGAAACCGAATCTGCTGACAGATCGAAAATCGGCCGATATCGCGTTTTCGGCCCTCAGAAGCGCCGAAATCGCGTTTTCTCGCTGAGCCCAGTGGACGGTGACTCGGTATGAAAACTGCACGGAGGAGCTGTTTTATCGTTTCTACCGTGCAGTTCGACATGTAAACTGCCCAGAAACCGAATCTGCTGACAGATCGAAAATCGGCCGATATCGCGTTTTCGGCCCTCAGAAGCGCCGAAATCGCGTTTTCTCGCTGAGCCCAGTGGACGGTGACTCGGTATGAAAACTGCACGGAGGAGCTGTTTTATCGTTTCTACCGTGCAGTTCGACATGTAAACTGCCCAGAAACCGAATCTGCTGACAGATCGCAAATCGGCTGATATCGCGTTTTCGGCCCTCAGAAGCGCCGAAATCGCGTTTTCTCGCTGAGCCCAGTGGACGGTGACTCGGTATGAAAACTGCACGGAGGAGCTGTTTTATCGTCTACGTGCAGTTCGAAATGTAAACTGCCCAGAAACCGAATCTGCTGACAGATCGAAAATCGGCCGATATCGCGTTTTCGGCCCTCAGAAGCGCCGAAATCGCGTTTTCTCGCTGAGCCCAGTGGACGGTGACTCGGTATGAAAACTGCACGGAGGAGCTGTTTTATCGTTTCTACCGTGCAGTTCGACATGTAAACTGCCCAGAAACCGAATCTGCTGACAGATCGAAAATCGGCCGATATCATCGCGTTTTCTCGCTGAGCCCAGTGGACGGTGACTCGGTATGAAAACTGCACGGAGGAGCTGTTTTATCGTTTCTACCGTGCAGTTCGACATGTAAACTGCCCAGAAACCGAATCTGCTGACAGATCGAAAATCGGCCGATATCGCGTTTTCGGCCCTCAGAAGCGCCGAAATCGCGTTTTCTCGCTGAGCCCAGTGGACGGTGACTCGGTATGAAAACTGCACGGAGGAGCTGTTTTATCGTTTCTACCGTGCAGTTCGACATGTAAACTGCCCAGAAACCGAATCTGCTGACAGATCGAAAATCGGCCGATATCGCGTTTTCGGCCTCAGAAGCGCCGAAATCGCGTTTTCTCGCTGAGCCCAGTGGACGGTGACTCGGTATGAAAACTGCACGGAGGAGCTGTTTTATCGTTTCTACCGTGCAGTTCGACATGTAAACTGCCCAGAAACCGAATCTGCTGACAGATCGAAAATCGGCCGATATCGCGTTTTCGGCCCTCAGAAGCGCCGAAATCGCGTTTTCTCGCTGAGCCCAGTGGACGGTGACTCGGTATGAAAACTGCACGGAGGAGCTGTTTTATCGTTTCTACCGTGCAGTTCGACATGTAAACTGCCCAGAAACCGAATCTGCTGACAGATCGAAAATCGGCCGATATCGCGTTTTCGGCCCTCAGAAGCGCCGAAATCGCGTTTTCTCGCTGAGCCCAGTGGACGGTGACTCGGTATGAAAACTGCACGGAGGAGCTGTTTTATCGTTTCTACCGTGCAGTTCGACATGTAAACTGCCCAGAAACCGAATCTGCTGACAGATCGAAAATCGGCCGATATCGCGTTTTCGGCCCTCAGAAGCGCCGAAATCGCGTTTTCTCGCTGAGCCCAGTGGACGGTGACTCGGTATGAAAACTGCACGGAGGAGCTGTTTTATCGTTTCTACCGTGCAGTTCGACATGTAAACTGCCCAGAAACCGAATCTGCTGACAGATCGAAAATCGGCCGATATCGCGCTTTTTCGGCCCTCAGAAGCGCCGAAATCGCGTTTTCTCGCTGAGCCCAGTGGACGGTGACTCGGTATGAAAACTGCACGGAGGAGCTGTTTTATCGTTTCTACCGTGCAGTTCGACATGTAAACTGCCCAGAAACCGAATCTGCTGACAGATCGAAAATCGGCCGATATCGCGTTTTCGGCCCTCAGAAGCGCCGAAATCGCGTTTTCTCGCTGAGCCCAGTGGACGGTGACTCGGTATGAAAACTGCACGGAGGAGCTGTTTTATCGTTTCTACCGTGCAGTTCGACATGTAAACTGCCCAGAAACCGAATTTGCTGACAGATCGAAAATCGGCCGATATCGCGTTTTCGGCCCTCAGAAGCGCCGAAATCGCGTTTTCTCGCTGAGCCCAGTGGACGGTGACTCGGTATGAAAACTGCACGGAGGAGCTGTTTTATCGTTTCTACCGTGCAGTTCGACATGTAAACTGCCCAGAAACCGAATCTGCTGACAGATCGAAAATCGGCCGATATCGCGTTTTCGGCCCTCAGAAGCGCCGAAATCGCGTTTTCTCGCTGAGCCCAGTGGACGGAGGAGCTGTTTTATCGTTTCTACCGTGCTCGGTATGAAAACTGCACGGAGGAGCTGTTTTATCGTTTCTACCGTGCAGTTCGACATGTAAACTGCCCAGAAACCGAATCTGCTGACAGATCGAAAATCGGCCGATATCGCGTTTTCGGCCCTCAGAAGCGCCGAAATCGCGTTTTCTCGCTGAGCCCAGTGGACGGTGACTCGGTATGAAAACTGCACGGAGGAGCTGTTTTATCGTTTCTACCGTGCAGTTCGACATGTAAACTGCCCAGAAACCGAATCTGCTGACAGATCGAAAATCGGCCGATATCGCGTTTTCGGCCCTCAGAAGCGCCGAAATCGCGTTTTCTCGCTGAGCCCAGTGGACGGTGACTCGGTATGAAAACTGCACGGAGGAGCTGTTTTATCGTTTCTACCGTGCAGTTCGACATGTAAACTGCCCAGAAACCGAATCTGCTGACAGATCGAAAATCGGCCGATATCGCGTTTTCGGCCCTCAGAAGCGCCGAAATCGCGTTTTCTCGCTGAGCCCAGTGGACGGTGACTCGGTATGAAAACTGCACGGAGGAGCTGTTTTATCGTTTCTACCGTGCAGTTCGACATGTAAACTGCCCAGAAACCGAATCTGCTGACAGATCGAAAATCGGCCGATATCGCGTTTTCGGCCCTCAGAAGCGCCGAAATCGCGTTTTCTCGCTGAGCCCAGTGGACGGTGACTCGGTATGAAAACTGCACGGAGGAGCTGTTTTATCGTTTCTACCGTGCAGTTCGACATGTAAACTGCCCAGAAACCGAATCTGCTGACAGATCGAAAATCGGCCGATATCGCGTTTTCGGCCCTCAGAAGCGCCGAAATCGCGTTTTCTCGCTGAGCCCAGTGGACGGTGACTCGGTATGAAAACTGCACGGAGGAGCTGTTTTATCGTTTCTACCGTGCAGTTCGACATGTAAACTGCCCAGAAACCGAATCTGCTGACAGATCGAAAATCGGCCGATATCGCGTTTTCGGCCCTCAGAAGCGCCGAAATCGCGTTTTCTCGCTGAGCCCAGTGGACGGTGACTCGGTATGAAAACTGCACGGAGGAGCTGTTTTATCGTTTCTACCGTGCAGTTCGACATGTAAACTGCCCAGAAACCGAATCTGCTGACAGATCGAAAATCGGCCGATATCGCGTTTTCGGCCCTCAGAAGCGCCGAAATCGCGTTTTCTCGCTGAGCCCAGTGGACGGTGACTCGGTATGAAAACTGCACGGAGGAGCTGTTTATCGTTTCTACCGTGCAGTTCGACATGTAAACTGCCCAGAAACCGAATCTGCTGACAGATCGAAAATCGGCCGATATCGCGTTTTCGGCCCTCAGAAGCGCCGAAATCGCGTTTTCTCGCTGAGCCCAGTGGACGGTGACTCGGTATGAAAACTGCACGGAGGAGCTGTTTTATCGTTTCTACCGTGCAGTTCGACATGTAAACTGCCCAGAAACCGAATCTGCTGACAGATCGAAAATCGGCCGATATCGCGTTTTCGGCCCTCAGAAGCGCCGAAATCGCGTTTTCTCGCTGAGCCCCAGTGGACGGTGACTCGGTATGAAAACTGCACGGAGGAGCTGTTTTATCGTTTCTACCGTGCAGTTCGACATGTAAACTGCCCAGAAACCGAATCTGCTGACAGATCGAAAATCGGCCGATATCGCGTTTTCGGCCCTCAGAAGCGCCGAAATCGCGTTTTCTCGCTGAGCCAGTGGAGTGGACGGTGACTCGGTATGAAAACTGCACGGAGGAGCTGTTTTATCGTTTCTACCGTGCAGTTCGACATGTAAACTGCCCAGAAACCGAATCTGCTGACAGATCGAAAATCGGCCGATATCGCGTTTTCGGCCCTCAGAAGCGCCGAAATCGCGTTTTCTCGCTGAGCCCAGTGGACGGTGACTCGGTATGAAAACTGCACGGAGGAGCTGTTTTATCGTTTCTACCGTGCAGTTCGACATGTAAACTGCCCAGAAACCGAATCTGCTGACAGATCGAAAATCGGCCGATATCGCGTTTTCGGCCCTCAGAAGCGCCGAAATCGCGTTTTCTCGCTGAGCCCAGTGGACGGTGACTCGGTATGAAAACTGCACGGAGGAGCTGTTTTATCGTTTCTACCGTGCAGTTCGACATGTAAACTGCCCAGAAACCGAATCTGCTGACAGATCGAAAATCGGCCGATATCGCGTTTTCGGCCCTCAGAAGCGCCGAAATCGCGTTTTCTCGCTGAGCCCAGTGGACGGTGACTCGGTATGAAAACTGCACGGAGGAGCTGTTTTATCGTTTCTACCGTGCAGTTCGACATGTAAACTGCCCAGAAACCGAATCTGCTGACAGATCGAAAAGATATCGCCGAAATCGCGTTTTCTCGCTGAGCCCAGTGGACGGTGACTCGGTATGAAAACTGCACGGAGGAGCTGTTTTATCGATATCGCGTTTTCGGCCCTCAGAAGCGCCGAAATCGCGTTTTCTCGCTGAGCCCAGTGGACGGTGACTCGGTATGAAAACTGCACGGAGGAGCTGTTTTATCGTTTCTACCGTGCAGTTCGACATGTAAACTGCCCAGAAACCGAATCTGCTGACAGATCGAAAATCGGCCGATATCGCGTTTTCGGCCCTCAGAAGCGCCGAAATCGCGTTTTCTCGCTGAGCCCAGTGGACGGTGACTCGGTATGAAAACTGCACGGAGGAGCTGTTTTATCGTTTCTACCGTGCAGTTCGACATGTAAACTGCCCAGAAACCGAATCTGCTGACAGATCGAAAATCGGCCGATATCGCGTTTTCGGCCCTCAGAAGCGCCGAAATCGCGTTTTCTCGCTGAGCCCAGTGGACGGTGACTCGGTATGAAAACTGCACGGAGGAGCTGTTTTATCGTTTCTACCGTGCAGTTCGACATGTAAACTGCCCAGAAACCGAATCTGCTGACAGATCGAAAATCGGCCGATATCGCGTTTTCGGCCCTCAGAAGCGCCGAAATCGCGTTTTCTCGCTGAGCCCAGTGGACGGTGACTCGGTATGAAAACTGCACGGAGGAGCTGTTTTATCGTTTCTACCGTGCAGTTCGACATGTAAACTGCCCAGAAACCGAATCTGCTGACAGATCGAAAATCGGCCGATATCGCGTTTTCGGCCCTCAGAAGCGCCGAAATCGCGTTTTCTCGCTGAGCCCAGTGGACGGTGACTCGGTATGAAAACTGCACGGAGGAGCTGTTTTATCGTTTCTACCGTGCAGTTCGACATGTAAACTGCCCAGAAACCGAATCTGCTGACAGATCGAAAATCGGCCGATATCGCGTTTTCGGCCCTCAGAAGCGCCGAAATCGCGTTTTCTCGCTGAGCCCAGTGGACGGTGACTCGGTATGAAAACTGCACGGAGGAGCTGTTTTATCGTTTCTACCGTGCAGTTCGACATGTAAACTGCCCAGAAACCGAATCTGCTGACAGATCGAAAATCGGCCGATATCGCGTTTTCGGCCCTCAGAAGCGCCGAAATCGCGTTTTCTCGCTGAGCCCAGTGGACGGTGACTCGGTATGAAAACTGCACGGAGGAGCTGTTTTATCGTTTCTCGTGCAGTGCAGACATGTAAACTGCCCAGAAACCGAATCTGCTGACAGATCGAAAATCGGCCGATATCGCGTTTTCGGCCCTCAGAAGCGCCGAAATCGCGTTTTCTCGCTGAGCCCAGTGGACGGTGACTCGGTATGAAAACTGCACGGAGGAGCTGTTTTATCGTTTCTACCGTGCAGTTCGACATGTAAACTGCCCAGAAACCGAATCTGCTGACAGATCGAAAATCGGCCGATATCGCGTTTTCGGCCCTCAGAAGCGCCGAAATCGCGTTTTCTCGCTGAGCCCAGTGGACGGTGACTCGGTATGAAAACTGCACGGAGGAGCTGTTTTATCGTTTCTACCGTGCAGTTCGACATGTAAACTGCCCAGAAACCGAATCTGCTGACAGATCGAAAATCGGCCGATATCGCGTTTTCGGCCCTCAGAAGCGCCGAAATCGCGTTTTCTCGCTGAGCCCAGTGGACGGTGACTCGGTATGAAAACTGCACGGAGGAGCTGTTTTATCGTTTCTACCGTGCAGTTCGACATGTAAACTGCCCAGAAACCGAATCTGCTGACAGATCGAAAATCGGCCGATATCGCGTTTTCGGCCCTCAGAAGCGCCGAAATCGCGTTTTCTCGCTGAGCCCAGTGGACGGTGACTCGGTATGAAAACTGCACGGAGGAGCTGTTTTATCGTTTCTACCGTGCAGTTCGACATGTAAACTGCCCAGAAACCGAATCTGCTGACAGATCGCAAATCGGCCGATATCGCGTTTTCGGCCCTCAGAAGCGCCGAAATCGCGTTTTCTCGCTGAGCCCAGTGGACGGTGACTCGGTATGAAAACTGCACGGAGGAGCTGTTTTATCGTTTCTACCGTGCAGTTCGACATGTAAACTGCCCAGAAACCGAATCTGCTGACAGATCGAAAATCGGCCGATATCGCGTTTTCGGCCCTCAGAAGCGCCGAAATCGCGTTTTCTCGCTGAGCCCAGTGGACGGTGACTCGGTATGAAAAAAGCACGGAGGAGCTGTTTTATCGTTTCTACCGTGCAGTTCGACATGTAAACTGCCCAGAAACCGAATCTGCTGACAGATCGAAAATCGGCCGATATCGCGTTTTCGGCCCTCAGAAGCGCCGAAATCGCGTTTTCTCGCTGAGCCCAGTGGACGGTGACTCGGTATGAAAACTGCACGGAGGAGCTGTTTTATCGTTTCTACCGTGCAGTTCGACATGTAAACTGCCCAGAAACCGAATCTGCTGACAGATCGAAAATCGGCCGATATCGCGTTTTCGGCCCTCAGAAGCGCCGAAATCGCGTTTTCTCGCTGAGCCCAGTGGACGGTGACTCGGTATGAAAACTGCACGGAGGAGCTGTTTTATCGTTTCTACCGTGCAGTTCGACATGTAAACTGCCCAGAAACCGAATCTGCTGACAGATCGCAAATCGGCCGATATCGCGTTTTCGGCCCTCAGAAGCGCCGAAATCGCGTTTTCTCGCTGAGCCCAGTGGGTGGTGACTCGGTATGAAAACTGCACGGAGGAGCTGTTTTATCGTTTCTACCGTGCAGTTCGACATGTAAACTGCCCAGAAACCGAATCTGCTGACAGATCGAAAATCGGCCGATATCGCGTTTTCGGCCCTCAGAAGCGCCGAAATCGCGTTTTCTCGCTGAGCCCAGTGGACGGTGACTCGGTATGAAAACTGCACGGAGGAGCTGTTTTATCGTTTCTACCGTGCAGTTCGACATGTAAACTGCCCAGAAACCGAATCTGCTGACAGATCGAAAATCGGCCGATATCGCGTTTTCGGCCCTCAGAAGCGCCGAAATCGCGTTTTCTCGCTGAGCCCAGTGGACGGTGACTCGGTATGAAAACTGCACGGAGGAGCTGTTTTATCGTTTCTACCGTGCAGTTCGACATGTAAACTGCCCAGAAACCGAATCTGCTGACAGATCGAAAATCGGCCGATATCGCGTTTTCGGCCCTCAGAAGCGCCGAAATCGCGTTTTCTCGCTGAGCCCAGTGGACGGTGACTCGGTATGAAAACTGCACGGAGGAGCTGTTTTATCGTTTCTACCGTGCAGTTCGACATGTAAACTGCCCAGAAACCGAATCTGCTGACAGATCGAAAATCGGCCGATATCGCGTTTTCGGCCCTCAGAAGCGCCGAAATCGCGTTTTCTCGCTGAGCCCAGTGGACGGTGACTCGGTATGAAAACTGCACGGAGGAGCTGTTTTATCGTTTCTACCGTGCAGTTCGACATTTAAACTGCCCAGAAACCGAATCTGCTGACAGATCGCAAATCGGCCGATATCGCGTTTTCGGCCCTCAGAAGCGCCGAAATCGCGTTTTCTCGCTGAGCCCAGTGGACGGTGACTCGGTATGAAAACTGCACGGAGGAGCTGTTTTATCGTTTCTACCGTGCAGTTCGACATGTAAACTGCCCAGAAACCGAATCTGCTGACAGATCGAAAATCGGCCGATATCGCGTTTTCGGCCCTCAGAAGCGCCGAAATCGCGTTTTCTCGCTGAGCTGAGTCGGTATGAAAAGTGGACGGTGACTCGGTATGAAAACTGCACGGAGGAGCTGTTTTATCGTTTCTACCGTGCAGTTCGACATGTAAACTGCCCAGAAACCGAATCTGCTGACAGATCGAAAATCGGCTGATATCGCGTTTTCGGCCCTCAGAAGCGCCGAAATCGCGTTTTCTCGCTGAGCCCAGTGGACGGTGACTCGGTATGAAAACTGCACGGAGGAGCTGTTTTATCGTTTCTACCGTGCAGTTCGACATGTAAACTGCCCAGAAACCGAATCTGCTGACAGATCGAAAATCGGCCGATATCGCGTTTTCGGCCCTCAGAAGCGCCGAAATCGCGTTTTCTCGCTGAGCCCAGTGGACGGTGACTCGGTATGAAAACTGCACGGAGGAGCTGTTTTATCGTTTCTACCGTGCAGTTCGACATGTAAACTGCCCAGAAACCGAATCTGCTGACAGATCGAAAATCGGCCGATATCGCGTTTTCGGCCCTCAGAAGCGCCGCGTTTTCTCGCTGAGCCCAGTGGACGGTGACTCGGTATGTAAACTGCACGGAGGAGCTGTTTTATCGTTTCTACCGTGCAGTTCGACATGTAAACAGCCCAGAAACCGAATCTGCAGACAGATCGAAAATCGGCCGATATCGCGTTTTCGGCCCTCAGAAGAGCCGAAATCGCGTTTTCTCGCTGAGCCCAGTGGACGGGGACTCGGGATGAAAACTGCACGGAGGAGCTGTTTTATCGTTTCTACCGTGCAGTTCGACATGTAAACTGCCCAGAAACCGAATCTGCTGACAGAGCGAAAATCGGCCGATATCGCGTTTTCGGCCCTCAGAAGCGCCGAAATCGCGTTTTCTCGCTGAGCCCAGTGGACGGTGACTCGGTATGAAAACTGCACGGAGGAGCTGTTTTATCGTTTCTACCGTGCAGTTCGACATGTAAACTGCCCAGAAACCGAATCTGCTGACAGATCGAAAATCGGCCGATATCGCGTTTTCGGCCCTCAGAAGCGCCGAAATCGCGTTTTCTCGCTGAGCCCAGTGGACGGTGACTCGGTATGAAAACTGCACGGAGGAGCTGTTTTATCGTTTCTACCGTGCAGTTCGACATGTAAACTGCCCAGAAACCGAATCTGCTGACAGATCGAAAATCGGCCGATATCGCGTTTTCGGCCCTCAGAAGCGCCGAAATCGCGTTTTCTCGCTGAGCCCAGTGGACGGTGACTCGGTATGAAAACTGCACGGAGGAGCTGTTTTATCGTTTCTACCGTGCAGTTCGACATGTAAACTGCCCAGAAACCGAATCTGCTGACAGACAGATCGCAAATCGATATCGCGTTTTCGGCCCTCAGAAGCGCCGAAATCGCGTTTTCTCGCTGAGCCCAGTGGACGGTGACTCGGTATGAAAACTGCACGGAGGAGCTCACCGTGCAGAAGCGCCGAAATCGCGTTTTCTCGCTGAGCCCAGTGGACGGTGACTCGGTATGAAAACTGCACGGAGGAGCTGTTTTATCGTTTCTACCGTGCAGTTCGACATGTAAACTGCCCAGAAACCGAATCTGCTGACAGATCGCAAATCGAGCGATATCGCGTTTTCGGCCCTCAGAAGCGCCGAAATCGCGTTTTCTCGCTGAGCCCAGTGGACGGTGACTCGGTATGAAAACTGCACGGAGGAGCTGTTTTATCGTTTCTACCGTGCAGTTCGACATGTAAACTGCCCAGAAACCGAATCTGCTGACAGATCGCAATCGGCCGATATCGCGTTTTCGGCCCTCAGAAGCGCCGAAATCGCGTTTTCTCGCTGAGCCCAGTGGACGGTGACTCGGTATGAAAACTGCACGGAGGAGCTGTTTTATCGTTTCTACCGTGCAGTTCGACATGTAAACTGCCCAGAAACCGAATCTGCTGACAGATCGAAAATCGGCCGAAATCGCGTTTTCGGCCCTCAGAAGCGCCGAAATCGCGTTTTCTCGCTGAGCCCAGTGGACGGTGACTCGGTATGAAAACTGCACGGAGGAGCTGTTTTATCGTTTCTACCGTGCAGTTCGACATGTAAACTGCCCAGAAACCGAATCTGCTGACAGATCGAAAATCGGCCGATATCGCGTTTTCGGCCCTCAGAAGCGCCGAAATCGCGTTTTCTCGCTGAGCCCAGTGGACGGTGACTCGGTATGAAAACTGCACGGAGGAGCTGTTTTATCGTTTCTACCGTGCAGTTCGACATGTAAACTGCCCAGAAACCGAATCTGCTGACAGATCGATCGAAAATCGGCCGATATCGCGTTTTCGGCCCTCAGAAGCGCCGAAATCGCGTTTTCTCGCTGAGCCCAGTGGACGGTGACTCGGTATGAAAACTGCACGGAGGAGCTGTTTTATCGTTTCTACCGTGCAGTTCGACATGTAAACTGCCCAGAAACCGAATCTGCTGACAGATCGCAAATCGGCCGATATCGCGTTTTCGGCCCTCAGAAGCGCCGAAATCGCGCCGAAATCGCGTTTTCTCGCTGAGCCCAGTGGACGGTGACTCGGTATGAAAACTGCACGGAGGAGCTGTTTTATCGTTTCTACCGTGCAGTTCGACATGTAAACTGCCCAGAAACCGAATCTGCTGACAGATCGAAAATCGGCCGATATCGCGTTTTCGGCCCTCAGAAGCGCCGAAATCGCGTTTTCTCGCTGAGCCCAGTGGACGGTGACTCGGTATGAAAACTGCACGGAGGAGCTGTTTTATCGTTTCTACCGTGCAGTTCGACATGTAAACTGCCCAGAAACCGAATCTGCTGACAGATCGCAAATCGGCCGATATCGCGTTTTCGGCCCTCAGAAGCGCCGAAATCGCGTTTTCTCGCTGAGCCCAGTGGACGGTGACTCGGTATGAAAACTGCACGGAGGAGCTGTTTTATCGTTTCTACCGTGCAGTTCGACATGTAAACTGCCCAGAAACCGAATCTGCTGACAGATCGAAAATCGGCCGATATCGCGTTTTCGGTCCTCAGAAGCGCCGAAATCGCGTTTTCTCGCTGAGCCGAGTGGACGGTGACTCGGTATGAAAACTGCATGGAGGAACTGCCCAGAAACCGAATCTGCTGACAGATCGAAAATCGGCCGATATCGCGTTTTCGGCCCTCAGAAGCGCCGAAATCGCGTTTTCTCGCTGAGCCCAGTGGACGGTGACTCGGTATGAAAACTGCACGGAGGAGCTGTTTTATCGTTTCTACCGTGCAGTTCGACATGTAATCTGCCCAGAAACCGAATCTGCTGACAGATCGCAAATCGGCCGATATCGCGTTTAAGGCCGAAATCGCGTATGAAAGTGGACTGCACGGAGGAGCTGTTTTATCGTTTCTACCGTGCAGTTCGACACTGCCCAGAAACCGCCCAGAAACCGAATCTGCTGACAGATCGAAAATCGGCCGATATCGCGTTTTCGGCCCTCAGAAGCGCCGAAATCGCGTTTTCTCGCTGAGCCCAGTGGACGGTGACTCGGTATGAAAACTGCACGGAGGAGCTGTTTTATCGTTTCTACCGTGCAGTTCGACATGTAAACTGCCCAGAAACCGAATCTGCTGACAGATCGCAAATCGGCCGATATCGCGTTTTCGGCCCTCAGAAGCGCCGAAATCGCGTTTTCTCGCTGAGCCCAGTGGACGGTGACTCGGTATGAAAACTGCACGGAGGAGCTGTTTTATCGTTTCTACCGTTTCGACATGTAAACTGCCCAGAAACCGAATCTGCCGACAGATCGCAAATCGGCCGATATCGCGTTTTCGGCCCTCAGAAGCGCCGAAATCGCGTTTTCTCGCTGAGCCCAGTGGACGGTGACTCGGTATGAAAACTGCACGGAGGAGCTGTTTTATCGTTTCTACCGTGCAGTTCGACATGTAAACTGCCCAGAAACCGAATCTGCTGACAGATCGAAAATCGGCCGATATCGCGTTTTCGGCCCTCAGAAGCGCCGAAATCGCGTTTTCTCGCTGAGCCCAGTGGACGGTGACTCGGTATGAAAACTGCACGGAGGAGCTGTTTTATCGTTTCTACCGTGCAGTTCGACATGCCCAGAAACCGAATCTGACGCCCAGAAACCGAATCTTTTGACAGATCGAAAATCGGCCGATATCGCGTTTTCGGCCCTCAGAAGCGCCGAAATCGCGTTTTCTCGCTGAGCCCAGTGGACGGTGACTCGGTATGAAAACTGCACGGAGGAGCTGTTTTATCGTTTCTACCGTGCAGTTCGACATGTAAACTGCCCAGAAACCGAATCTGCTGACAGATCGCAAATCGGCCGATATCGCGTTTTCGGCCCTCAGAAGCGCCGAAATCGCGTTTTCTCGCTGAGCCCAGTGGACGGTGACTCGGTATGAACTGCTGCACGGAGGAGCTGTTTTATCGTTTCTACCGTGCAGTTCGACATGTAAACTGCCCAGAAACCGAATCTGCTGACAGATCGAAAATCGGCCGATATCGCGTTTTCGGCCCTCAGAAGCGCCGAAATCGCGTTTTCTCGCTGAGCCCAGTGGACGGTGACTCGGTATGAAAACTGCACGGAGGAGCTGTTTTATCGTTTCTACCGTGCAGTTCGACATGTAAACTGCCCAGAAACCGAATCTGCTGACAGATCGAAAATCGGCCGATATCGCGTTTTCGGCCCTCAGAAGTTTCGAAAACCGTGCAGTTCGACATGTAAACTGCCCAGAAACCGAATCTGCTGACAGATCGAAAATCGGCCGATATCGCGTTTTCGGCCCTCAGAAGCGCCGAAATCGCGTTTTCTCGCTGAGCCCAGTGGACGGTGACTCGGTATGAAAACTGCACGGAGGAGCTGTTTTATCGTTTCTACCGTGCAGTTCGACATGTAAACTGCCCAGAAACCGAATCTGCTGACAGATCGAAAATCGGCCGATATCGCGTTTTCGGCCCTCAGAAGCGCCGAAATCGCGTTTTCTCGCTGAGCCCAGTGGACGGGGACTCGGTATGAAAACTGCACGGAGGAGCTGTTTTATCGTTTCTACCGTGCAGTTCGACATGTAAACTGCCCAGAAACCGAATCTGCTGACAGATCGAAAATCGGCCGATATCGCGTTTTCGGCCCTCAGAAGCGCCGAAATCGCGTTTTCTCGCTGAGCCCAGTGGACGGTGACTCGGTATGAAAACTGCACGGAGGAGCTGTTTTATCGTTTCTACCGTGCAGTTCGACATGTAAACTGCCCAGAAACCGAATCTGCTGACAGATCGAAAATCGGCCGATATCGCGTTTTCGGCCCTCGCGCCGATATCGCGTTTTCTCGCTCAGTCGCGCCGAAATCGCGTTTTCTCGCTGAGCCCAGTGGACGGTGACTCGGTATGAAAACTGCACGGAGGAGCTGTTTTATCGTTTCTACCGTGCAGTTCGACATGTAAACTGCCCAGAAACCGAATCTGCTGACAGATCGAAAATCGGCCGATACGCGTTTTCGGCCCTCAGAAGCGCCGAAATCGCGTTTTCTCGCTGAGCCGAGTGGACGGGGACTCGGTATGAAAACTGCACTGAGGAGCTGTTTTGTCGTTTCTACCGTGCAGTTCGACATGTAAACTGCCCAGAAACCGAAACTGCTGACAGATCGAAAATGAAAACTGCACGGAGGAGCTGTTTTATCGTTTCTACCGTGCAGTTCGACATGTAAACTGCCCAGAAACCGAATCTGCTGACAGATCGAAAATCGGCCGATATCGCGTTTTCGGCCCTCAGAAGCGCCGAAATCGCGTTTTCTCGCTGAGCCCAGTGGACGGTGACTCGGTATGAAAACTGCACGGAGGAGCTGTTTTATCGTTTCTACCGTGCAGTTCGACATGTAAACTGCCCAGAAACCGAATCTGCTGACAGATCGAAAATCGGCTGATATCGCGTTTTCGGCCCTCAGAAGCGCCGAAATCGCGTTTTCTCGCTGAGCCCAGTGGACGGTGACTCGGTATGAAAACTGCACGGAGGAGCTGTTTTATCGTTTCTACCGTGCAGTTCGACATGTAAACTGCCCAGAAACCGAATCTGCTGACAGATCGCAAATCGGCCGATATCGCGTTTTCGGCCCTCAGAAGCGCCGAAATCGCGTTTTCTCGCTGAGCCCAGCGGACGGTGACTCGGTATGAAAACTGCACGGAGGAGCTGTTTTATCGTTTCTACCGTGCAGTTCGATGAGCCCAGTGGACGGTGACTCGGTATGAAAACTGCACGGAGGAGCTGTTTTATCGTTTCTACCGTGCAGTTCGACATGTAAACTGCCCAGAAACCGAATCTGCTGACAGATCGAAAATCGGCCGATATCGCGTTTTCGGCCCTCAGAAGCGCCGAAATCGCGTTTTCTCGCTGAGCCCAGTGGACGGTGACTCGGTATGAAAACTGCACGGAGGAGCTGTTTTATCGTTTCTACCGTGCAGTTCGACATGTAAACTGCCCAGAAACCGAATCTGCTGACAGATCGAAAATCGGCCGATATCGCGTTTTCGGCCCTCAGAAGCGCCGAAATCGCGTTTTCTCGCTGAGCCCAGTGGACGGTGACTCGGTATGAAAACTGCACGGAGGAGCTGTTTTATCGTTTCTACCGTGCAGTTCGACATGTAAACTGCCCAGAAACCGAATCTGCTGACAGATCGAAATCGGCCGATATCGCGTTTTCGGCCCGATATCGCGTTTTCGGCCCTCAGAAGCGCCGAAATCGCGTTTTCTCGCTGAGCCCAGTGGACGGTGACTCGGTATGAAAACTGCACGGAGGAGCTGTTTTATCGTTTCTACCGTGCAGTTCGACATGTAAACTGCCCAGAAACCGAATCTGCTGACAGATCGAAAATCGGCCGATATCGCGTTTTCGGCCCTCAGAAGCGCCGAAATCGCGTTTTCTCGCTGAGCCCAGTGGACGGTGACTCGGTATGAAAACTGCACGGAGGAGCTGTTTTATCGTTTCTACCGTGCAGTTCGACATGTAAACTGCCCAGAAACCGAATCTGCTGACAGATCGAAAATCGGCCGATATCGCGTTTTCGGCCCTCAGAAGCGCCGAAATCGCGTTTTCTCGCTGAGCCCAGTGGACGGTGACTCGGTATGAAAACTGCACGGAGGAGCTGTTTTATCGTTTCTACCGTGCAGTTCGACATGTAAACTGCCCAGAAACCGAATCTGCTGACAGATCGCAAATCGGCCGATATCGCGTTTTCGGCCCTCAGGAGCGCCGAAATCGCGTTTTCGGCCCTCAGAAGCGCCGAAATCGCGTTTTCTCGCTGAGCCCAGTGGACGGTGACTCGGTATGAAAACTGCACGGAGGAGCTGTTTTATCGTTTCTACCGTGCAGTTCGACATGTAAACTGCCCAGAAACCGAATCTGCTGACAGATCGAAAATCGGCCGATATCGCGTTTTCGGCCCTCAGAAGCGCCGAAATCGCGTTTTCTCGCTGAGCCCAGTGGACGGTGACTCGGTATGAAAACTGCACGGAGGAGCTGTTTTATCGTTTCTACCGTGCAGTTCGACATGTAAACTGCCCAGAAACCGAATCTGCTGACAGATCGAAAATCGGCCGATATCGCGTTTTCGGCCCTCAGAAGCGCCGAAATCGCGTTTTCTCGCTGAGCCCAGTGGACGGTGACTCGGTATGAAAACTGCACGGAGGAGCTGTTTTATCGTTTCTACCGTGCAGTTCGACATGTAAACTGCCCAGAAACCGAATCTGCTGACAGATCGACAGATCGCCGATATCGCGTTTTCGGATATCGAAATCGCGTTTTTCTGAGCCCCCTGGAAGCGCCGAAATCGCGTTTTCTCGCTGAGCCCAGTGGACGGTGACTCGGTATGAAAACTGCACGGAGGAGCTGTTTTATCGTTTCTACCGTGCAGTTCGACATGTAAACTGCCCAGAAACCGAATCTGCTGACAGATCGAAAATCGGCCGATATCGCGTTTTCGGCCCTCAGAAGCGCCGAAATCGCGTTTTCTCGCTGAGCCCAGTGGACGGTGACTCGGTATGAAAACTGCACGGAGGAGCTGTTTTATCGTTTCTACCGTGCAGTTCGACATGTAAACTGCCCAGAAACCGAATCTGCTGACAGATCGGCCGATATCGCGTTTTCGGCCCTCAGAAGCGCCGAAATCGCGTTTTCTCGCTGAGCCCAGTGGACGGTGACTCGTTTCTACCGTGCAGTTCGACATGTAAACTGCCCAGAAACCGAATCTGCTGACAGATCGCAAATCGGCCGATATCGCGTTTTCGGCCCCCAGAAGCGCCGAAATCGCGTTTTCTCGCTGAGCCGAGTGGACGGTGACTCGGTATGAAAACTGCACGCAGGAGCTGTTTTATCGTTTCTACCGTGCAGTTCGACATGTAAACTGCCCAGAAACCGAATCTGCTGACAGATCGAAAATTGGCCGATATCGCGTTTTCGGCCCTCAGAAGCGCCGAAATCGCGTTTTCTCGCTGAGCGGAGTGGACGGTGACTCGGTATGAAAACTGCACGGAGGAGCTGTTTTATCGTTTCTACCGTGCAGTTCGACATGTAAAGCTGCCCAGAATGCGAATCTGCTGACAGATCGAAAATCGGCCGATATCGCGTTTTCGGCCCTCAGAAGCGCCGAAATCGCGTTTTCTCGCTGAGCCCAGTGGACGGTGAGTCGGTATGAAAACTGCACGGTGGAGCTGTTTTATCGTTTCTACCGTGCAGATGTAAACTGCCCAGAAACCGAATCTGCTGACAGATCGAAAATCGGCCGATATCGCGTTTTCGGCCCTCAGAAGCGCCGAAATCGCGTTTTCTCGCTGAGCCCAGTGGACGGTGACTCGGTATGAAAACTGCACGGAGGAGCTGTTTTATCGTTTCTACCGTGCAGTTCGACATGTAAACTGCCCAGAAACCGAATCTGCTGACAGATCGAAAATCGGCTGATATCGCGTTTTCTTTCTCGCTGAGCCCAGTGGACGGTGACTCGGTATGAAAACTGCACGGAGGAGCTGTTTTATCGTTTCTACCGTGCAGTTCGACATGTAAACTGCCCAGAAACCGAATCTGCTGACAGATCGAAAATCGGCCGATATCGCGTTTTCGGCCCTCAGAAGCGCCGAAATCGCGTTTTCTCGCTGAGCCCAGTGGACGGTGACTCGGTATGAAAACTGCACGGAGGAGCTGTTTTATCGTTTCTACCGTGCAGTTCGACATGTAAACTGCCCAGAAACCGAATCTGCTGACAGATCGCAAATCGGCCGATATCGCGTTTTCGGCCCTCAGAAGCGCCGAAATCGCGTTTTCTCGCTGAGCCCAGTGGACGGTGACTCGGTATGAAAACTGCACGGAGGAGCTGTTTTATCGTTTCTACCGTGCAGTTCGACATGTAAACTGCCCAGAAACCGAATCTGCTGACAGATCGAAAATCGGCCGATATCGCGTTTTCGGCCCTCAGAAGCGCCGAAATCGCGTTTTCTCGCTGAGCCCAGTGGACGGTGACTCGGTATGAAAACTGCACGGAGGAGCTGTTTTATCGTTTCTACCGTGCAGTTCGACATGTAAACTGCCCAGAAACCGAATCTGCTGACAGATCGAAAATCGGCCGATATCGCGTTTTCGGCCCTCAGAAGCGCCGAAATCGCGTTTTCTCGCTGAGCCCAGTGGACGGTGACTCGGTATGAAAACTGCACGGAGGAGCTGTTTTATCGTTTCTACCGTGCAGTTCGACATGTAAACTGCCCAGAAACCGAATCTGCTGACAGATCGCAAATCGGCCGATATCGCGTTTTCGGCCCTCAGAAGCGCCGAAATCGCGTTTTCTCGCTGAGCCCAGTGGACGGTGACTCGGTATGAAAACTGCACGGAGGAGCTGTTTTATCGTTTCTACCGTGCAGTTCGACATGTAAACTGCCCAGAAACCGAATCTGCTGACAGATCGAAAATCGGCCGATATCGCGTTTTCGGCCCTCAGAAGCGCCGAAATCGCGTTTTCTCGCTGAGCCCAGTGGACGGTGACTCGGTATGAAAACTGCACGGAGGAGCTGTTTTATCGTTTCTACCGTGCAGTTCGACATGTAAACTGCCCAGAAACCGAATCTGCTGACAGATCGAAAATCGGCCGATATCGCGTTTTCGGCCCTCAGAAGCGCCGAAATCGCGTTTTCTCGCTGAGCCCAGTGGACGGTGACTCGGTATGAAAACTGCACGGAGGAGCTGTTTTATCGTTTCTACCGTGCAGTTCGACATGTAAACTGCCCAGAAACCGAATCTGCTGACAGATCGAAAATCGGCCGATATCGCGTTTTCGGCCCTCAGAAGCGCCGAAATCGCGTTTTCTCGCTGAGCCCAGTGGACGGTGACTCGGTATGAAAACTGCACGGAGGAGCTGTTTTATCGTTTCTACCGTGCAGTTCGACATGTAAACTGCCCAGAAACCGAATCTGCTGACAGATCGAAAATCGGCCGATATCGCGTTTTCGGCCCTCAGAAGCGCCGAAATCGCGTTTTCTCGCTGAGCCCAGTGGACGGTGACTCGGTATGAAAACTGCACGGAGGAGCTGTTTTATCGTTTCTACCGTGCAGTTCGACATGTAAACTGCCCAGAAACCGAATCTGCTGACAGATCGAAAATCGGCCGATATCGCGTTTTCGGCCCTCAGAAGCGCCGAAATCGCGTTTTCTCGCTGAGCCCAGTGGACGGTGACTCGGTATGAAAACTGCACGGAGGAGCTGTTTTATCGTTTCTACCGTGCAGTTCGACATGTAAACTGCCCAGAAACCGAATCTGCTGACAGATCGAAAATCGGCCGATATCGCGTTTTCGGCCCTCAGAAGCGCCGAAATCGCGTTTTCTCGCTGAGCCCAGTGGACGGTGACTCGGTATGAAAACTGCACGGAGGAGCTGTTTTATCGTTTCTACCGTGCAGTTCGACATGTAAACTGCCCAGAAACCGAATCTGCTGACAGATCGAAAATCGGCCGATATCGCGTTTTCGGCCCTCAGAAGCGCCGAAATCGCGTTTTCTCGCTGAGCCCAGTGGACGGTGACTCGGTATGAAAACTGCACGGAGGAGCTGTTTTATCGTTTCTACCGTGCAGTTCGACATGTAAACTGCCCAGAAACCGAATCTGCTGACAGATCGAAAATCGGCCGATATCGCGTTTTCGGCCCTCAGAAGCGCCGAAATCGCGTTTTCTCGCTGAGCCCAGTGGACGGTGACTCGGTATGAAAACTGCACGGAGGAGCTGTTTTATCGTTTCTACCGTGCAGTTCGACATGTAAACTGCCCAGAAACCGAATCTGCTGACAGATCGAAAATCGGCCGATATCGCGTTTTCGGCCCTCAGAAGCGCCGAAATCGCGTTTTCTCGCTGAGCCCAGTGGACGGTGACTCGGTATGAAAACTGCACGGAGGAGCTGTTTTATCGTTTCTACCGTGCAGTTCGACATGTAAACTGCCCAGAAACCGAATCTGCTGACAGATCGCAAATCGGCCGATATCGCGTTTTCGGCCCTCAGAAGCGCCGAAATCGCGTTTTCTCGCTGAGCCCAGTGGACGGTGACTCGGTATGAAAACTGCACGGAGGAGCTGTTTTATCGTTTCTACCGTGCAGTTCGACATGTAAACTGCCCAGAAACCGAATCTGCTGACAGATCGCAAATCGGCCGATATCGCGTTTTCGGCCCTCAGAAGCGCCGAAATCGCGTTTTCTCGCTGAGCCCAGTGGACGGTGACTCGGTATGAAAACTGCACGGAGGAGCTGTTTTATCGTTTCTACCGTGCAGTTCGACATGTAAACTGCCCAGAAACCGAATCTGCTGACAGATCGAAAATCGGCCGATATCGCGTTTTCGGCCCTCAGAAGCGCCGAAATCGCGTTTTCTCGCTGAGCCCAGTGGACGGTGACTCGGTATGAAAACTGCACGGAGGAGCTGTTTTATCGTTTCTACCGTGCAGTTCGACATGTAAACTGCCCAGAAACCGAATCTGCTGACAGATCGAAAATCGGCCGATATCGCGTTTTCGGCCCTCAGAAGCGCCGAAATCGCGTTTTCTCGCTGAGCCCAGTGGACGGTGACTCGGTATGAAAACTGCACGGAGGAGCTGTTTTATCGT
This sequence comes from Cryptocheilus praepositus, assembly GCA_033815515.1. Lineage (NCBI taxonomy): Eukaryota > Metazoa > Arthropoda > Insecta > Hymenoptera > Pompilidae > Cryptocheilus > Cryptocheilus praepositus. The sequence continues at coordinate 125,054 of JAWWQZ010000335.1, forward strand.
TTCTACCGTGCAGTTCGACATGTAAACTGCCCAGAAACCGAATCTGCTGACAGATCGAAAATCGGCCGATATCGCGTTTTCGGCCCTCAGAAGCGCCGAAATCGCGTTTTCTCGCTGAGCCCAGTGGACGGTGACTCGGTATGAAAACTGCACGGAGGAGCTGTTTTATCGTTTCTACCGTGCAGTTCGACATGTAAACTGCCCAGAAACCGAATCTGCTGACAGATCGCAAATCGGCCGATATCGCGTTTTCGGCCCTCAGAAGCGCCGAAATCGCGTTTTCTCGCTGAGCCCAGTGGACGGTGACTCGGTATGAAAACTGCACGGAGGAGCTGTTTTATCGTTTCTACCGTGCAGTTCGACATGTAAACTGCCCAGAAACCGAATCTGCTGACAGATCGAAAATCGGCCGATATCGCGTTTTCGGCCCTCAGAAGCGCCGAAATCGCGTTTTCTCGCTGAGCCCAGTGGACGGTGACTCGGTATGAAAACAGCACGGAGGAGCTGTTTTATCGTTTCTACGGTGCAGTTCGACATGTAAACTGCCCAGAAACCGAATCTGCTGACAGATCGCAAATCGGCCGATATCGCGTTTTCGTCGCTCAGAAGCGCCGAAATCGCGTTTTCTCGCTGAGCCCAGTGGACGGTGACTCGGTATGAAAACTGCACGGAGGAGCTGTTTTATCGTTTCTACCGTGCAGTTCGACATGTAAACTGCCCAGAAACCGAATCTGCTGACAGATCGCAAATCGGCTGA